>CM056055.1:153971623-154116623 GCA_029574335.1 Rana kukunoris
TACCAATGCTTTTTTTTATTTTTTAAAAACGGCCCGTTTTTATTCGGGAGCAGTGATTTTAATAATGCTAAAAGTGCAATAATAAAAGTGTAATTTTCCTTTATAAATTTCGTACTATGGGGGGCTCTAATGTCAGCATGTGAAAAAGCGCATGTTTTCCCTGGTTAAGAACTGTCTCTGCACAAAATGTCATTTTCAAAGGAAAAAAGCCATTTAAAAACTGACAATCGCGGCTATAATGAATTGTCGGCTCCCGCTCCCGCAATTGCAGGAGAATTCATTCATTAAAAAAAGGAAAAAAAAGCGTGGGGGTCCCCCCAAATTCATAACCAGACCCTTTAGGTCTCCTGTATGGATATAAAGGGGAACCCCGCCGTCATTAAAAAAAAAACGACGTGGGTTCCCCCCAAATATCCATAACCAGACCCTTCGGGTCTGGTGTGGAATTTAAGGGGAACTCCACTCCAAATTAAAAAAAAAAATGGCGTGGAGTCCCCCCTAAAATCCACACCAGACCCCTTATCCGAGCACGTTGACCTGGCCGGCCGCAGAAAAGAGGGGGGGACAGAGCGCGGCCCCCCCCCTCTCCTGAACCGCACCAGGCCACATGCCCTCAACATTGGGAGGGTGTTTTGGGGTGCCCCCCAAAACACCTTGTCCCCATGTTGATGAGGACAAGGGTCTCTTCCCCACAACCCTTGCCCGGTGGTTGTGGGGTCTGCGGGCAGGAGGCTTATCGAAATCTGGAAGACCCCTTTAACAAAGGGGCCCCCCAGATCCCGCCCCCCCCCTGTGTGAAATGGTAATGGGGTACCTTGTACCTCTACCATTTCACGAGAAAAAAAAATGTAAAGGGTTAAAAAAGACAAGAGCCGGTTTTTGACAAGTCCTTTATTATCTTCTTTCTTCTTTCCTTCGGGTTTCTTCTTCCTCCTCCTTCTTCTTCCTCTGCTTCTGTCTTGGGTCTTCTATTCCCGCATCTTGCCCGGCGTGTTCTTCCACCTTCTGTTCCTCCCGCTGTCCTTCTCGTCCGCATCTTCTTCTCCTTCTTCTTCGCCAGGCGCCGCTTCCAATTGAAATCCCCGCTGTCTGCCGGACCACGCCCCCCCCTCTGACGCCACGGGCAAGCTCTTAGGAGTGTGCTGCAAGTGCGTCCGAGGGGGGCGTGGTCACATGTCAGAGGGCGGCCAATTCAATTTGAAGCTCGTGCGCGGCTTTTTCTTTGCCAGAGTCGCCGCTTCCAATTGAATTGCCCGCTTTCTGGAACATGTGACCACGCCCCCCTCTGACGCACTGGCACCACACGGGGACTTTCCTAAGAGCTTGCCCGTGGCGTCAGAGGGGGGGCGTGGTCCGGCAGACAGCGGGGATTTCAATTGGAAGCGGCGCCTCCGCGAAGAAGAACAAGAAGAAGATGCGGACGAGAAGGACAGCGGAAGAAGATGGAAGAACACGCCGGGCAAGATGCGGGAATAGAAAGACCCAAGACAGAAGCAGAGGAAGAAGAAGATGGAGGAAGAAGAAACCCGAAGGAAAGAAGAAAGAAGATAATAAAGGACTTGTCCAAAACCTGCTCTTGTCGTTTTTAACCCTTTACATTTTTTTTCTCGTGAAATGGTAGAGGTACAGTGTACCCCATTACCATTTCACACAGGGGGGGGGCGGGATCTGGGGGGCCCGTTTGTTAAAGGGGTCTTCCAGATTTCGATAAGCCTCCTGCCCGCAGACCCCCACAACCACCGGGCAAGGGTTGTGGGGAAGAGACCCTTGTCCTCATCAACATGGGGACAAGGTGTTTTGGGGGGCACCCCAAAACACCCTCCCAATGTTGAGGGCATGTGGCCTGGTGCGGTTCAGGAGAGGGGGGGGGCCGCGCTCTGTCCCCCCCTCTTTTCTGCGGCCGGCCAGGTCAACGTGCTCGGATAAGGGGTCTGGTGTGGATTTTAGGGGGACTCCACGCCATTTTTTTAAAAATTTGGGGTGGAGTTCCCCTAAATTCCACACCAGACCCGAAGGGTCTGGTTATGGATATTTGGGGGGACCCCCACGTCATTTTTTTAAAAATTGATGGCGGGGTTCCACTTAATATCCATATCAGACCTGAAGGGTCTGGTTATTGAATTTGGGGGGACCCCCACGTCATTTGAATAATTATTTTAAAATTCGTACCATGGGGGGGGGGGGGGATGTCAGCAGGTGAATAAAGCGCACTTTTCCTGCGGTTAGAAATATGTCTTTGCACAAAATGACATTCTGAAAAAAAAAAAAAAAAAAAAAAAAGCCATTTAAAACTGACTCGCGGCAATAATGAATTGTCAGCTCCCGGCAATTGCAGGAGAATTCATTCATAAAAAAACGAAAACAAAAAGCGTGGGGGTCCCCCCAAATTCAATAACCAGACCCTTTAGGTCTGATATGGATATTAAGGGGAACCCCGCCGTCAATTTTTTTAAAAAAATGACGTGGGGTTCCCCCCAAATATCCATAACCAGACCCTTCAGGTCTGGTGTGGAATTTAAGGGGAACTCCACCCCAAAAAAAAAAAAATGGCGTGGAGTCCCCCCTAAAATCCACACCAGACCCCTTATCCGAGCACGTTGACCTGGCCGGCCGCAGAAAAGAGGGGGGGACAGAGCGCGGCCCCCCCCCTCTCCTGAACCGCACCAGGCCACATGCCCTCAACATTGGGAGGGTGTTTTGGGGTGCCCCCCAAAACACCTTGTCCCCATGTTGATGAGGACAAGGGTCTCTTCCCCACAACCCTTGCCCGGTGGTTGTGGGGGTCTGCGGGCAGGAGGCTTATCAAAATCTGGAAGACCCCTTTAACAAAGGGGCCCCCCAGATCCCGCCCCCCCCCCTGTGTGAAATGGTAATGGGGTACCTTGTACCTCTACCATTTCACGAGAAAAAAAATGTAAAGGGTTAAAAAAGACAAGAGCCGGTTTTTGACAAGTCCTTTATTATCTTCTTTCTTCTTCTTTTCTTCTGGTTTCTTCTTCCTCCTCCTTCTTCTTCCTCTGCTTCTGTCTTGGGTCTTCTATTCCCGCATCTTGCCCGGCGTGTTCTTCCATCTTCTTCCGCTGTCCTTCTCGTCCGCATCTTCTCCTTCTTCTTCTTCGCCGGAGGCGCCGCTTCCAATTGAAATCCCCGCTGTCTGCCGGACCACGCCCCCCCCCCTCTGACGCCTCGGGCAAGCTCTTAGGAGTGTGCTGCCAGTGCGTCAGAGGGGGGCGTGGTCACATGTCAGAGGGCGGCCAATTCAATTGGAAGCTCGTGCGCGGCTTTTTCTTTGCCAGAGTCGCCGCTTCCAATTGAATTGCCCGCTTTCTGAACATGTGACCACGCCCCCCTCTGACGCACTGGCACCACACGGGGACTTTCCTAAGAGCTTGCCCGTGGCGTCAGAGGGGGGGCGTGGTCCGGCAGACAGCGGGGATTTCAATTGGAAGCGGCCGCTCCGGCGAAGAAGAAGAAGGAGAAGATGCGGACGAGAAGGACAGCGGAAGAAGATGGAAGAACACGCCGGGCAAGATGCGGGAATAGAAGACCCAAGACAGAAGCAGAGGAAGAAGAAGGAGGAGGAAGAAGAAACCCGAAGGAAAGAAGAAAAGAAGATAATAAAGGACTTGTCAAAAACCGGCTCTTGTCTTTTTTTACACTGACACTTTTTTTTTACTCGTGAAATGGTAGAGGTACAAGGTACCCCATTAATATTTCACACAGGGGGGGGGCCGGGATCTGGGGGGCCCCTTTGTTAAAGGGGTCTTCCAGATTTCGATAAGCCTCCTGCCCGCAGACCCCCACAACCACCGGGCAAGGGTTGTGGGGAAGAGACCCTTGTCCTCATCAACATGGGGACAAGGTGTTTTGGGGGGCACCCCAAAACACCCTCCCAATGTTGAGGGCATGTGGCCTGGTGCGGTTCAGGAGAGGGGGGGGGCCGCGCTCTGTCCCCCCCTCTTTTCTGCGGCCGGCCAGGTCAACGTGCTCGGATAAGGGGTCTGGTGTGGATTTTAGGGGGGACTCCACGCCATTTTTTTTTTTATTTGGAGTGGAGTTCCCCTTAAATTCCACACCAGACCTGAAGGGTCTGGTTATGGATATTTGGGGGGAACCCCACGTCATTTTTGTTAAAAATTGATGGCGGGGTTCCCCTTAATATCCATACCAGACCTAAAGGGTCTGGTTATTGAATTTGGGGGGACCCCCACGCTTTTTTTTTGGTGTTTCTAATGAATGAATTCTCCTGCAAATTCCAAGAGCTGACAATTCATTATAGCCGCGAGTCAGTTTTAAATGTCTTTTTTCCTTCAGAATGTCATTTTTCACATGCTGACATTACACCCAGGGCCGCCATCAGGGGGGTACAGGCAGTACACCTGCAGGGCCGCCATTAGGGGGGTACAGGCATTACACCGCCCGGGGGTCCCCAGGGGCCCCCAGGGGCCCGGATGGGAACCACCCTAAAACAAAAAAACAATTTTTTTTTTTTTTTTTTGTTTAAGGGCTCCGAAGGTCCCCAGGGGCCCGGAGGCCACTAAGGGCCCCAGATGGCAAGCCCTTTTTTTAAAATAAAATATATATATTTAAAAAAATATATATATTTTTTTAATATATTTTTTTTTTTTTTTTTTAAGGAAAGGGCCCAGAGGTCCCCAGGGCCCTGGAAGGCTACCCCCTTGTTTTTTTACTTTTTTTCGATAAATGTTATATTTAAAAAATATATATATATGTATTTTCGCTCTTTTGTATTTTTATTTGATAAAGAGCACAGAGGTCCCCAGGGCCCCGGATGGCTACCCCCCTTTTTTATATATATTTTTCTTTATTTCTTATTTCTGTCAAAATTTTTGTAAAGGGCCCCTCCGCTCCTCAATTTGTGGCACCACCCCCCCCCCCCCCCCGCTTCTCAATTTCATGCGGCAGCACCCCCCCCCCGGTTCTCTGCTCCAGGGGGCCCATGCCTGAAGCTGTGTAAGGGGCCCCAAAATTCATGATGGCGGCCCTGTACACCTGTAAGGGGCCCGGGGGTCCGGAGGTGCCCAGATGCCTGGAGGCCCCCCAGCGCCCCAGATGGTAACCCCCCTCTTTTTTTTTTTGTATATATATTTGTTAGTTGGTTTTTGTAGGATTTTTTATTAAAGGGCCAATTTTTGGAATTTAATATTTTTTAGCAGTCTGGAGGTCCCCAGGGCCCCGGGTGGCAACCCCCCAAATTTTTTGTTATTAAAGGGCCAATGTTTTGGTTTAGGGGTCTGGAGGTCCCCAGTGGCCTGGTCCCCAGTGGCCCGGAGATCCCCAGGGCTCCAGATGACAACCCCCCACCTTTACAAAAAAATCAAAAAAAAAAACATATGATATATTTTTTGGTTATTTTTTAAACATATATATATATAATATAATTTTGAAAGCTCCCAGAGGGCCCCTTTTTGCTTCTAAAAATGTTATAAACATTTTCCCCAGGTTTGTTACTTTTTACTTTAATTTCTTTTTTAAAGTGTATTTTGTGCGTGAAGTCGAGAGAGAGGAGCTGGACTTGCAATCGCCATCCTTCTCCATGCCCCCGGTGGCAATGGTGGGTGTGAGGGGGGCCTCACCCCACCTGCTACACTTGGGAGCCCAATGGGACAGAGGGACTCCCCCTATGAAGGAGTGTAGCCCACCCAGCCAGCCCTGTAGGTCCTTCACCTCCCTTTATTTTAGGAGACCTCATGGCCAAAGTGTGTGCAAGTGTGGTGTTTTTTTTGTGGGGGGGGGGGGGGGGGTGGCCATACTAAGCACAGGCGTACCTTGCATAGCACACCCACCGGGAGCCGGGCTGACACCACCAAACTCAATTCACATGTAGCCGAGACCGGGATCCGAACCCTTGGCTGCAGAGGTGAACGGCTTGTCAGCGCAGTGCCATTCACGTTGAGCCACCACAGCTCCCATCCAATGTTATTTTTTTTTTAGATTTTTGGTAGTTATTTTTTATTAAAGGGCCCAGAGCTCCCAAGGCAACCCCCTTTTTTATTATTTTATATATGTAGATATTGTAATTTATTTTTCATTAAAGAGCCCAGAAGTTTCTTTTTATTAAAGGGCCCAGTGGTCCCCAGGGCCCCCGGATGGCTACCACCCTTTTTAATATATATTTTTCTATATGTATTTTTTAGTAAAGGAACCCCCCGCTTATCAAATTGCGGCAGCCCCCCCCCCTTCTTAATATCAGGCGGCACCCCCCCCCCTATTCTCTGCTCCAGGGGGCCCATGCCTGAAGCTGTGTAAGGGGCCCCATAATTCCTGATGGCGCCCCTAATTGCCTCCCCCCCCCCATGGTACGAAATTTCAAGGAATTTTTCACTTTTATTGGTGCACTTTAACCACTTCCATACCGCGCCTATTCTGGCACTTCTCTCCTTCATGTAACAATTATATTTTCTTCCTTGAAACTTACTCAGGACCCCCAAACATTATATATATTTTATTAACAAACACCCTAGGGAATAAAGTGGCGGCCATTTTTTCGGACACATTTCCAACAGTATTTGTGCCAAAAATTTTCTACAGTTTTTTTTTTTTTTTGGCTTTCCAAAAAAAAACCTGTTTCCTGAATGACAAAATAAGAAAGCAGTAAAGCTAGGCCAATTTTTAGGGATAAGGTAAAAGATGATGTTACACCGAGTAAATAGATACCTAACTTGTCACGCTTTCATATTGCGCACACTCATGGAATGGCGCTAAACTTCGTTATTAAAAATCTCCATAGGCAACGCTTGACTTTTTTTCTCAGGTTACCACTTTTGAGTTACAGAGGAGGTCTAGTGCTAACATTATTGCTCTCGCTCTAACGCACGCTATGATACCTCACATGTGGGGTTTGAAGGATGTTTACATATGTGGGTGGGACTTGCATGCGTGTTCGCTTCTGAGTGCGAGCTACTAGGGACAGGAGCATTTAAATTCCTTTGTTATTTTATTTTTTTACTTAATATTTTATTTTTTGCACTTGTTTGTCCCTTTGTTTGTATTATTTTACACTTTTCTTCCTATTACAAGGAATGTAAACATCCCTTGTAATAGGACTAGTGTGTGACAGGTCCTCTTTATAGAGAAAGGCGGGGTCAATTAGACCCCACATCTGTCCTCCAGGCTGGAAATCATGGAATTGGTAAAAAAAAAAAACATCTCATGCTTTCAGCTGCAATAATGTTCGTTCAGCACAGTAGCGTAGTGTGTAGCATGTTCACCTAGCAGCAAAAGGGTTGCTGGTTCGAATCCCACCCGTGACACTATCTGCCTGGAGTTTGCATGTTCTCCCTGTGCGGGTTTCCTCCCACAATCTAAAAACATGCTGTAAATTGGATCCTGTCTAAATAAGCCCTAATATGCAGTAGGATATTTAGGTTTTGTGCTGCCCTAGGCCTGACCAAATTTTGGCACCCCCCTAATAGAAAAATGACCCACCCTTCCTGTCAAGGCCACACCCTGTTTTTTTATGACCCACCCAGGAATTTTCAGGGGACACACACAAGTTCTGTGGGGGGGGACTTGGGGGGGCCCTTAATTTGCCTACTTTTTCGATCACTTCCTGTTTGGCTATGGGGCAGGAAGTGAAGGCCAATCTCCCCAAACGGACAGGGATAATACAAAATAAACTGACAGAGCTTCTAACCCCCCCCCCCCCCCCACCAACTCTATCCAAAATGAAAGAAATCCAAAAAATAAAAGTGATGATTATTGTTCCAGTTTAACCCCAAATTTCAGATCATTTTATTGAGAGGCTTAAGAAAATATAACCATGCCAATAGGCCACGATCCAGCGTTGCTAATATGTATGAATGTGTGTTAGGGACCCCCACAAACACCACCCAATGTTAAATCAACTATTTTCATGTTTGTTTTGGGGATGCCTGCACCCCTGATAGGGTAAAGACACCTCACAAATGTTGTCACTTTCTACTTAATTCATTCACTTCCTGCCACACAGCCAAACAGGAAGTGAGGGAAACACCTGAGTAATGTTTTGTTGGGGACACACAGATCAATATAAATAGTTTCCCATTTTGGAAATGGCATTTTGCTGTGTACACCCCAAATTAGTAGGAATCTTGGACTTTGGGGTCCATTTACTAAAGGCAAATCCACTTTGCACTACAAGTGGACAAGCAAGGAAGAAAACTCAAAACTTGGCGGGATTGGAAGTAAAAACCATCAGTGCTTCCCTTCTGATTTTCATTGCCTACGCTTCTACTGCAGAGCGGCTTTGCCTTTACTAAACCCCAAAATAACTAATCATTTGGGGTGTACACTGCAGTGCAATTTGCTTAATGGTGACACTAGTTAGATTGACCTGTGCCCCGAAGAAAAGACCATTGGTAGGGTTTTAACCTCACTTCCTGTTCAGCTGTGTGACAGGAAGTGAAGCCAATTTTAGGAAAAGGGACACAAAGCCCAACCTAAAAACACTAGCAGGGGTTCTAACACTCAATTGGCTTCCCTCAAACAACCCACAATTAGAATAGGATTGTCTTGTGCTAGTTTCAAGCACAGCGCTGTAAATCAGCACTTCAAGCCTGTCCACCAATACACCACCCCCCCCCCCCCACCCCCCTCCAACAGGCCCTGTTTGCAGCTTTTCCTACATCTTGCACATGTGCTTTAAAAAGTCAGTCTGGACATCAGTTCTAGGAAACAATACTTACCGCTTTGTCCTTCCTTTTCTGGTGACTAAACATTTCATGCATACACACCAGGAAAGATCTTAGAGACAAATCACACTTGATGGTTTAGGCCCAAACTATTTCAGCTGCAGCGGTTGAAATCCATAGCATGAAAAAAATATCACAAAACAAACTTCAAAATTTGAAAGTAATTTTATTGGTCCACAAAACAAGGAAAGCAAAAAAAAAAATTACAAATAAACACACCAAAAATATATAAAAACACCTAAAAACAAAAAAGACCAACGTTTATTTCACAGTCATTGGAAAATAAATCATGCTTTTGAAATAACAGGATAGACCCACAGGATTAAAACATTAGTCATTAACATCTTGAGAAACATTTAGCAAAATTATGTAGCAGAGAAAACATCAAAAAATACAAAACTTGCTCCAAAACATCTCTGTTTCACTCCGCCATTCCTTCCAGCCAGCAAATCTGCCCCCTCTGAGGGGCAGCTGACACGTGCAGTATCCACGCTTTTTATAACATGTGTGCTAATGAACCAATTGGAAACACATGAAGAAATGTCAGCCTCTAGTTTGTGTGCACTTGGAACTGCTTACACCTGTTAAGGATGTCCTTAAATTACTAAGCCAAAAAAAGAGCTTTCTGAGCATGCTCAGAAAGATGCAAGTCATTTTCAGGATGAAACTTCCAACTTCTTTTTCTAACTGTTCGAGCATGCCCAGTTCACTCGAAATGCAGTACCAGAATAAAATCTGCAATGGCGGATGAAAGCATTAGAGGTGTAAAATTTTTTTTTGGTCCCCATGAAGTGATGCTTTACAAGCTGAACGGGAGGTCTTATAGAATTTTTACGTAACAAACCTAAATAGTAATAATTTAAACGCCCCTGTCCCTAGTAGCTCGCAGTCAGAAGCGAACAAGCAGCATTTTTATTGTTTCCGGTTACCAGTTTAGATTTACAGATGAGGTCTAGTGCTATAAATATTCCTCTTGCTGTTACGCACGCTATGATACCTCACATGTGTGGTTTGAAGAATGTTTCCATATATGGGGGCGGGCCTTAAATGTGTAAGCCCCGCCCACATATTGAACCCCCGTTCAAACCCCACATGTGAGGTATCATAGCGTACGTTAGAGCGAGAGCAATACTTTTAGCACTAGACCTCCTCTGTAAATCTAAACTGGTAACCTGAAACACATAAAAAAGCGTTGCCTATGGGTATTTTCAAGTACTGAAGTTTGGCGCCATTCCATGAGTGTGTGCAATATTAAAGTGTAACATGTTGGGTCTCTATTTACTCGGTGTAACATCATCTTTCACATTATGGCCATAAATTGGGCTAACTTTAGTGTATTCTTAATTTGTAACCACTTGAGCCCCAGAGCATATTACTGGTCACTGACGGGGCCATTTTTTGCATTTCAACACTGCGTCATTTTGACTGACAATTGCGTGGTTGTGCGACGTGGCCCCCAAAAAAATTGGGCGTCCTCATCCTCCCCCCCCCCCCCCCCCTAAAAATTCAATTTTTTTTTTTTGTTGGTGGTATTTGATCACCTCTGCGTTTTTTCTTATTTTTGCTTGACCCAAAACTATAGCGACAATTTGGTAACTAAAAAAACATATTTTTTACGGTTTGCTATAATAAATCTCCCCCAAAATATATTCAAAAAATGTTTGCCCTCAGTTTAGGCCGATAAGTATTCTTGGACATCTTTTTGGTTGCAAAAAATCACAATAAGCGTTTGATTGGTTTGGGCAAAAGTTCTAAGTAGGGGTTGGTCTTATGGGTTTTTTTTGAATAATTTTTTGTTTTACTAGTAATGGTGGCTATCATTTGTTTTTTCTGTCTAATGCGACATTGTGGCGGACACATTTTTGTGAGATTTGGCATTTTTGTAGCGAGCAATGGTATATCAATGCATTGCTTACTATAAAAATGACACTGGCAGGGAAGGGGTTAACACTAGGGGCGCGGAAGGGGTTGAATATGTTACCTGGGTGTGTTCTAACTGTAAAGGGGGTGGGACTGTGTAGGGGAAATGACAGATCGCTGTTCATACATTGTAGGGACAGACGAGCAGGCATTCCCCCCCCCCCCCTGACAGGACCGGGATAAAGGGGAACTCCACCCCAAATTATAAAAAAAAACGGCGTGGGGGTCCCCCTTCAGGTGCACAACAGGCTCTTAGATTTGATCTGGAACATAAGGGGTTAAACCCACGCCAAAAAACGGCGTGGGGTTCCCCCTCAGATCCAGACCAAACCCTTCTCCCAGGCACGCAGTCTGGCCGGACAGGAATGGGGGTGGGGACGAGCGAGCGGCCCCCCCCCTCCTGAGCCGTACCAGACCACATGCCCTCGACATGGGGGAGTGTGTGCTGTGGGGGAGGGGGGCACTGCCCCCCCACCCCAAAGCACTCTTGTCCCCATGTCGAAAGGGACAAGAGCCTCTTCCCGACAACCCTGGCCGTTGGTTGTCGGGGTATGCGGGCGGGGGGCTTATCAGAATCTGAGAGCCCCCTATATTAAGGGGGCCCCCAGATTCTGGCCCCCCACCCTATGTGAATGAGTATGGGGTACATCGTACCCCTACCCATTCACCGGGTGGAAAAGTGTAAACACAAAAAAAAACACACAGAAAAAAATAATTTATTAGTCAGCTCCGGGGGTCTTCTGCCGGGACCCCCCACCACCAGCCCATTGGGCCCCGGGCTTCGCCGTCTTCTGCCGGGGGGGGACACCCACCGATGATCTCCGCCATGTCCAGCCAGGCCCCCACCCCAAAATTAGCTCTTTCACATCCGGGGGGGGCCGGCCGAAAGAAGCAGAGAACAACGGGGGCGGAGCCCCTCGGTCTTCCAGACGTTTTCTGCCGGGGGGGCTCCAGCCCCGCACCGGTCTTCGCCGCCGCCTTCCGCCGGGGGGGGACACCCACCGATGCTCTCGGCCATGTTCGGCCAGGCCCCCTACCCCAAACAAAGCTCTTTTACATCCGGGGGGGACCGGCGGAAATGGCGGAGAACAACGGGGGGCGAAACCCCTCCTCGGTCTTCGCCTTCCGCCGGGGGGGTACACCTACCCCCCCCCCGGTCTTCGCCGCCGCCTTCCGCCGGGGAGAGAGACACCCACCGATGCTCTCCGCCATGTTCGGCCAGGCCCCCTACCCCAAACAAAGCTCTTTTACATCCGGGGGGGGCCGGCGGAAATGGCGGAGAACAACGGGGGCGTCGCCACTCCTCGGTCTTCTAGCCGTCTTCTGCCGGGGGGGGGAAACACCCACCCATGCTCTCCGCCATGCTCGACTGTGCCCCCACCCCAAAATGAAGCTCTTTTACATCCGGGGGGGGCCGGCCGAACACAGCGGAGAACAACGGGGGTGTCGCCCCACCTCGGGCTCCTCCCAGGGCTTCTTTCGCCGTCTTCCGCCGGAGGGCGCCACTCTCCGGGCTTCTCGACGTTGTCTTCCGCCGCGGGGGCCAGGCCTTCTTCTTTGCCGCCCCCTTCGATTTTTTCGGCCTGGACGGGGGTCGCACATCCCATCCAGGACTTGGACGTGGCGGGCTTCTCGTCGCTCTCTTCTGCCGCTGCCCCCTTCACCACGAAGCTCCGTGCTTGTTTGATGAGGGCAGCGGGCTTCCGTCGTCTTCTCCGGGGCGAGGGTCGTACATCCCACCCCGGATTTCGTCGCCGTCTTCTGCCGCTGCCCCCTTCACCACGAAGCTCCGTGCTTGTTTGATGAGGGCAGCGGGCTTCCGTCGCAGTCTTCCGCCGCGGGGTGACACTCGCGGGCTTCTTCTTCCATTCGATGTTGACACGGCGAGGTCCGGCGCTGAAATGCCTTCTGAGCGGCGGGCAAGGACTTATATTGGCATTGGGCGTGGGCGTGGTTATGCCAACATGTGACCTCAACCCATGTGACAGTGATGTGACGTGACATCACTGTCACATGGGTTAAGGTCACATGTTGGCATAACCACGCCCACGCCCAATGCCAATATAAGTCCTTGCCCGCCGCTCAGAAGGCATTTCAGCGCCGGACCTCGCCGTGTCAACATCGAATGGAAGAAGAAGCCCGCGAGTGTCACCCCGCGGCGGAAGACTGCGACGGAAGCCCGCTGCCCTCATCAAACAAGCACGGAGCTTCGTGGTGAAGGGGGCAGCGGCAGAAGACGGCGACGAGAAGCCCGCCACGTCCAAGTCCTGGATGGGATGTACGACCCCCGTCCAGGCCGAAAAAATCGAGGGGGGCGGCAAAGAAGAAGGCCTGGCCCCCGCGGCGGAAGACAACGTCGAGAAGCCCGGAGAGTGGCGCCCTCCGGCGGAAGACGGCGAAAGAAGCCCTGGCCCCTAGTAGGAGCCAGGCAGAAGCCGGCGACGAAATCCGGGGTGGGATGTACGACCCTCGCCCCGGAGAAGACGACGGAAGCCCGCTGCCCTCATCAAACAAGCACGGAGCTTCGTGGTGAAGGGGGCAGCGGCAGAAGACAGCGACGAGAAGCCCGCCACGTCCAAGTCCTGGATGGGATGTACGACCCCCGTCCAGGCAGAAGAATTTGAAGGGGGCGGCGGAAGACCCTCAAAAGTGAAAACGTTCACCAGGTGAATGGGTAGGGGTACGATGTACCCCATACTCATTCACATAGGGTGGGGGCCCGAAATCTGGGGGCCACCTTATTAAACGGGGCTCCCAGATTCTGATTGGCTCCCGCCCGCATACCCCGACAACCAATGGCTAGGGTTGTCGGGAAGAGGCTCTTGTCCCGATCGACATGGGGACAAGAGTGCTTTGGGGTGGGGGGGCAGCGCCCCCCTCCCCCAAAGCACACACTCCCCCATGTCGAGGGCATGTGGTCTGGTACGGCTCAGGAGGGGGGGGGCCGCTCGCTCGTCCCCACCCCCATTCCTGTCCGGCCAGACTGCATGCCTGGGATGAGGGCTTGGTACGGATCTGGGGGGGAACCCCACGCCGATTTTGGCGTGGGTTAACCCCTCACGTTCCGGACCAAGCCGGAGAGCCTATTGTACCCCTGGGGGGGAAGCCGCGCCGGTTTCACATTTGAAATTTGGCGCGGAGTTCCCCTTCAGTGTCAGCGCAGCCCGAGAACAGCTCGGAGCTTGCCGTACGCCGCTCCAGGCAGTGCAAACACTGCTACGCCGCCTGGTATTTACCAAGGATTTCCCGGCGTTCTGAAGAGGCGCGCGGTGAGCTCCGATTTTTCCCTCTGCGCATGCCCAGTATGCAAGTGAACCTTCCGAGGTTCTAGCGTACTTTGCAAGCGCCCGGGGATCGGGTCCCAAAAGTCACTTTCCCTTTCAAATCGGCCCGCCACACAAGTTGAAACACATGTCACCACACTTCCCCTGCATCACCCCCCTCCCTCCCCTCATAAACTCCCGCCCGAATCCCCGATGTTTACATAACTAAATGCCGCACGCCAGCTCTGTACTGGCGTGCTGTGCGCCCTCTTCTGGGCGCATTAGGCACTTTAGTAAATGAGGAAACACGCTGCACTAGCAGCGTGTTTCTTTGGTAAATGTCAAAAACAGGTTTACTCCTGCTTGTGCACCATGAGTCTTGGCGCACAGGCTTGGTAAATCAGCCCCATTGTATTATTCTTTTAGGGAACGATTCAGTGAAATGTCACAAAGCAGCAAAAATGCAGAAATGTCTCTGGTAACTAAAGGGTTAAATCTGTGCATGTGTACATTTCGTATTGTGAACGTCATTTCTGAAAATGTCATTTCTGCAATGTAATGTAATGCAGCCTTCTTACATCTATTTAGTTGTATTGTATAATGTATGGTATATCTAGGTGATTTTGTTACTAGATTTGCAGGATCATAACATTTTAACAATCATTTTTGTCTCTCATTGGGAAAAGTGTGTAAAGATTCTCTACAATACATTACCAATGTAGCGTGGGCATGTTTGCTTCTTAAATGATAAACTAGTGTTAATCCATGACTAATGTTATAAATTGGTATTTGGCACCATCTAGTGGCAAAAACGTGATATGGACTTCATTTATTTTCATTTTTCAAGAACATGGTGAGATACTATGAAAATAACCTACCCATGAACCCTCAGGGCTGAAGTGCATGCTGGGTAGGAGATAAAAGGCCCTGTGGTGGCCATCTTGGGTCTCTTCTGGACGTGTGGCCTGCCTACAGGGAGCTGTGAGGAGGTGATCTGGAGAGTGGGGCCTACAAAACTGTGGGGAGGAACATCCCGTGTCACATCCCTGAGCTGAAGAGACAGAGGGACGGGATCAAGAAGGATCCAGAGACATCTGCGGGTTCCAGCCATCCTGTGAAGCTAAACGGCGTGCTTGTGCTGACTGAAAGCAGGATCCAGGGACAGCCGGAGCGGAGGTTTCCAGTTCTTCCAGGCCCAGTGTGGTGAGCAGGGCAGCTGCCCACAGTTGCTTGATACACTCTTACACTTAGGCCCTGTACACACGAGCAAATGAATCTGTTCAAATCGGTCTGACAGACCGATTTGATCAGATTTATCTGCTGGCTGTTTTGGTTTGATCGCTGTACACATGATCAAACCAAAATCCACGCCGGCAGACAGCGCGGTGACGTGGCGGTGACGTTGACGCCGCCACGTCACCGAACCAGGAAGTAAAACACTTCCGCACATGCGTCAAATCCATTCGACGCATGTGCGGGCAGATATGTCTGCTGGTTAGCATACTAACCAGCAGACATATCGGTCCGACGGGTTCCTAGCAGACAGATTTTAAAGCATGCTTTAAAATCTGTCTGCTGGACAAATCCGTCTGCTCACCCGTACACACGATCGAATCTGTCTGCTGAGATGGTCTGTCAGACCGTTCCCAGCAGATAGATTTGATCGTGTGTACGCGGCCTTAGGCCTCGTACACACGAGCGGATATGTCTGCTGAAAACGGTCCGATGGACCATTTCAGCAGACATCTCCGATCGTGTGTATGGGCTAGCGGACAGATTTGTCCACCCAACAGATTTCAAAGCATGCTTTGAAATCTATCGGGTGGGAATGTGTCCGCCCGACATGTCTGCTGGTTAGTACACTTACCAGCAGACATGTCGTTCCGCACCGCCGCCGAATGGATTTGGCGCATGCGCGGAAATGTTTTACTTCCTGGTGCGGTGACGTGGCGGCGTCAACGTCACCGCCACGTCACCGCGCCGTCCGCCGGCGGGGAATTTGATCCGATGGTGTGTACACGCCATCGGACCAAACTCCAGATCGGACATATCCGATGGAAACGGTCAGCGGACCGTTTTCATCGGATATGTCCGATCGTGTGTACAAGGCCTTAGACTTACTACCACAGTGTTGTTGGAACTTGTAGTTCCTCGGAGAAAACTTAATTAAGCTTAACTGAGTTACAAATAGGCCTAAGTTCCACACTGCTTTTGAGACTGATATTGTGAGATTAATAGACAATTATACCGGGAGAAACAATAAGTGTGTCACAGCACTAGTTCAGTTCAATACAGTTAGGTGTGTATAGGTCTCAAGCCTAATTTAGTTATCAAGTGACTGCTGCTGGAAGTATATTCCCAGGAAGGAGTGCACATATACTTTGCACAATTGAAGTTACTGTTCTATATTGTTCTACATTATTTCATTGATTAGAGAACCCTTTGGATTACAAATAAGTTAAAGTGCACCAACGTATCTACAATAGACTTCACCACTGAGGAACATTCTGGAGTTATTTGGGCCAGGCCTAATTGAGATTACCAGCAACTGTACTTAAAGGAATTGTCCACTAGGGGGAGCTCGCGAGCATAGACTACTTATAGCAACTTGCAGATTTGATAACATTAAGGCCTCGTACACACGATCAAATCTGTCTGCTGGAAACGGTCTGCTAGACAGTCCCAGCAAACAGATTCGACCGTGTGTACGGGCGAGCCGACGGATTTGGCCAGCCGACAGATTTCAAAGCATGCTTTGAAATCTGTCGGCTGGGAACCCGTCCGCCCGACATGTCTGCTGGTTAGTATGCTAACCAGCAGACATGTCTTCTCGCACACGCGCCGAATGATTTTGACGCATGCGCGGAAGTGTTTTACTTCCTGGTGCGGTGACGTGGCGGCGTCAACGTCACCGCCACGTCACCGACACGTCAGTGCGCTGTCTGCTGGCCGGGATTTTGGTTTGCTCGTGTGTACACGCGAGCAAACCAAAATCCCAGCAGACAGATCTGTTCAAATCGGTCGGTCCGACCGATTTGAACTGATAGATTGCCTCGTGTGTACGAGGCCTAACACTTTAGTTTTGCTCTTATTGACTCTTGCAAGGGCCCTTGCAGAGTCAGCTATATATATATATATATATATATATATATATATATATATATATATATATATTTGTAAACTGCTGTTTGCTCTTTTATCTTTTTACATGCCAAGAAAAGTTACCCTTGATTTACTATATTGATTATGACGTGTGTGTCACGTACCTGGGTGAAGTCTGAAATGACGAGGTTAGCCTCTCTTGAATCTCCGGCCCTGGTCCCGCTGAGAGTGGAGACAGGGGAAACCAAGGGCCAGGGGAGACACGAGTGCCTGTAGATGTAACTTGGGAAGCCCACAACCGGTGATGCAAGTCTTGCAAGGCAGGAAGTCGCAGCAGTTCGCAGGGACGAAGTCGCAGCAGGTTGCAGGGATGAAGTCGCAGCAGGTTGCAGCAGCGAAGTCGCAGCAGGTGGCAGGGACGAAGTCGCAGCAGGTTGCAGCAGCGAAGTCGCAGCAGGTTGCAGCAGCGAAGTCGCAGCAGGTTGCAGGGACGAAGTCGTAGCAGGTGGCTGGGACGAAGTCGCAGGTACCCGGGAGGTAGAGCGGAGCCAAACAGGGAGCAGGATCGTGGTCACATGGGAAGCCGGGTTCAGCAACGAGCGGGCAGCGAGGTACCAAGTCATCAGGCAGGAAACAGGGTCACGTGGAAAGCCGAGATCAGGAACCAAAAGTCAGGGGTGAAGCGAGTCCAAAACAAGGTCAAGGAAGCCAAGGATCAGTAACCGGGATCAGGAGCACGGGAACAGGCACAGGACACAGGAACCGCTGAGATCCGTCAGCACTCGGCTAGGGTCAGAGCATCCTTTAAATAGGCTGTTTGGCGCCAACGGACGCGGGGACAGCTCTAGCAGCTCTCTTACAGTGTGTTTGCTCCTGAGGACTGCATTCAGAAGAAGGTAACAACATTATTGCATGTCATTGTGTATTTTACATGTGGTATTGTGGTCCAAGCAACACGTGGGACTCACAATACATTTACATTTGTCTGTTGTGCCAAGGGAGGGTTTGAGCCACTTAACCACTTAAGGACCGGACCAATATGCTGCTAAATGACCCAATTGACCACAATTCGGCACTGCGTCGCTTTAACAGATAATTGCGCGGTCCTGCGACGTGGCTCCCAAATAAAATTTGCGTCCTTTTCTTCCCACAAATAGAGCTTTCTTTTGGTGGTATATGATCGCCTCTGCGATTTTTATTTTTTGCGCTATATACAAAAATAGAGCTACATTTTTGAAAAAACAAAACAATATTTTTTACTTTTTGTTATAAGAAAAATCAAATAAACAAAATTTTAGTCAAACATTTAGGCCAAAATGTATTTAGCCACATGTCTTTAGTAAAAAAAAAAATTGCAATAAAAATTAGCTACCTAGCGGGAACAGCGACACTAATACAGCGATCAGAAAAATGATCGCTTAGTGACACTGGCAATAGGGAGTGAAAGGGTTAACTAGGGCGGTGATCAAGGGGTTAAAACTTTATTATGGGGGGGTACGGGGGCTACCCTGGACCTAACACTAACTGCCTGTCACACTGACACTAAATGCAGCGATCAGTACATATATGATCACTGCATTCAGTGACACTGTGACAGGGCGGTAGTGTTGTGCAGACTTACTATGTGATGTGATCTCTCCTCTGCGGTGGTTGAAAAAACCGCCGAGATCAGAGATCACATCACTTCCCTCTTCCTGTGTTTACACAGGAGGAGGAAGTGCACTGCAGGGGGAGCGCGCGCATTGGCTGGGACCGGAGGGGGTCGGACAAAAACGAACAGCCGCACCCTCAGCACGGATCGCTCCTACAGCCACCGGGACCGTCGCATGTACAGGGGGGGTCCCGATCGGACCCCCGACCCACGTCAAGGCAGCTACGTACAGGTACGTTGATGTGCCTGTCCGTGCCACACTGCCGACGTAAATGTACATGCGGCGGTCCTTAAAGGATCACTAAAGGAATTTTTATTTTTAGCTAAATAGCTTCCTTTACCTTACTGCAGTACTGGATTCATGTCCTTATTGTTCGTTTTTGCTTTGAAGTTGCTGTAATCCTGCTCTGTTCTCCACACTTCCTGCTTGTCTGTTTCCTTATAACCACCATACTGGGAGCTTTCTCACGATGGTTTAAGCTGTCATTACTGTGTGTCTAAAACTTCCCAGAACCAATCAGATTCATTTTAAAAACAAAACACTGCCCTGGATTTGTTTGTTTTTGTTCTGTGTGTCTATTTCTACTTTGCAGAAACATGAAGCCAGTTCAAAAGTGAAACTAACCTGCAGGCACATTATATGATTGATTTTTATCTATTTTTAATCATTTTGAAAAGGAATCAGTTAACTTTTATGTCTCTGTACCCTGTCATTTCAGCAAAACATTTTTTTCCTTTAGTGACCCTTTAAGTCAGGGATCCTCAAACTATGGCCCTCCAGCTGTTGCAGAACTACACATACCATGAGGCATTGTAACACACTGACATTCACAGACATGACTAGGCATGATGGGAATTGTAGGTTCTGAACAACTGGAGGGCCGTAGTTTGAAGACCCATGCTTTAAGTGGTTAAAGGGGCTGATAGGTCAGAGAGTAGACCCAAAACTAATAAACAGCTCCTACGGGAGTACCGCTACATCAATATACTGGAGCTCTGCATTATTCTAGTGAGGAAACAGGAAATGTCTAATTTAGGCTCACGGACTATAAAAAGTATTTTTTTACAAAAACTCTTGACTTTGATGAGAACAGCAGTTTTTGGCATGGGTGGAAATCCTGCTTAATATTAAAGTATCTCCTGACTTTTATATCAGTGGGGAACTGAGAAAGTCAACTGGCTCAATAAACAAAGCATGTGGTTAAAGCAGGCCATAGACAGATGTCAGATGTAGGAGTGCCTCAGATTTAAAAGAATTGTCCATCTATATAAAAATGTCAACACCAAACCCATCCTCTCACATCAATGTAAGAACATTTAACCCACTCAAACTAAGATACGAATGTTAGAAAATTAAAGTTGTAATAAACCCTCAACCTTTTTTAAGTTAAAGAGGAACTAAGGGCAAAAACTAAAAACTTATGAACAGGCAGACATTTTAATACAGAAGACGCATTCAATGTCTATTCTACAATAAAATATAATGACCTGTTTCTTCCCAATCCTCTGCAGAATGAACACGAATGCAAGGCAGTGATGTCATCCAGCACCAGCCAATCAGGACAGCAGAAGACCGACGCCTAAAAGAGCTCAGTGAGAAGATGCCAGACCTAGCTGGCCTCGGACCATTGGAGCATAGGTAAGTACTTCTGCATAGCTCCCAACTGTCCCCGATTTTGAGGGACTGTCCCTAATTTGGAGCAATGTCCCTCTGTCCCTCTTTCCTAATCATTTGTCCCTCATTTTGGTCTGATCCATATAGTTATAAATAAAATGCAATTTTTATTTTTCAAAAAGTGTTTCCCAATTTCTAAATTACTGCATGTGTACATTTTTAAAGCCAATATAAAGGAATAGTAGTGGTAAAAAAAACTCTTGTGGATTTGATTAACCTTTTTTTTGGTTAATTCTCCTTTAAGGGGGTATGGCAGGAGGCGTGTCCTATGTTTGCTAGTAGATGTCCATCATTCCCATCTTAAAGTGTTGGGAGGTGTGCTTCTGTCTTTAGTTTTGCTTTATCACTGTGCTGTTATTAGTTCTGCCCCCTCCACCTGGGGGGCGCAGATTGCCATCTTTGCCCTGGCTGCTGGATAATCTTGTCTCTGCACTGGCTACAAGCAACATACCGGTCCTGCTCTCCCCTCATCCCCCCGAGTGACCTGGCATTGTGTCTCCGTGGGCTGGGGGGAAGAACGAGGAAGCAGATGGTGGAGGCCCAAAGCTCCCAGCATGCGCTGGCACAGCAGTGGAACCCCCCCCCCCCCCCTCCTCGTGGAAGTGAAGCTGTGGGGAGAGGCAGAGGACAGATCCCTCTTCCATGACAGGGCTGCAGATGAGACTACAGGAGTGGTATGCGCAAATGCAGCTGACTGCTCCTTCCACGGCTGGCGCTTGACAACTCTCCCAGTGTCTTTTGGCGGAGTTGCCTATCAGTACAAAAGGTCCTGATATTTACTGGCAAAATATGTCCGTTATGGACTGATTTTTAAAAACTATCTATAAATTTACTGGCCGTTACTGAGCCTGATCTCAATCCAGTGATGAGCATGAGAGCCAAGGATCTCTCGTCTCTCTCTCTCTCCTCATTGGCTGAGACACAGCAGCAGGAGCCATTGCTGATGTCAATCAAAGCTAGTGAGGAGGGAGTAGGGGGGTGGGGCCAAGCCACGCTCTATGTGTCTTATAGACACACACAGCCGGCTCGGGAGCGAGCACGCACAAGCTGGCTCTGAAAGAAGCCAGGGAGAGGATGCCAGGCCGGCATTGGACCATTGGAGCATAGGTAAGTACTTTTGTGTTTTCTGTCTTCTGTCCCAGAGCTCAGCTTCCCTGATCAGAGGCCACTGGGGGCGCTGTGTGTCACAGTGTGCTGTTAACTTTTTTCTTTTCATAGTACTTCATTGAAATGTCAAGAAAGACTATTCACTGTGGCAACATTGCGATGCAATCCACAGGAAATTATACCATTAGAAACAAAGCATTTTACCTTGTCTATACATTATGGCTGTGCTGGAAAAAGTTGACAGACCACATCTGCAGTGAATGGGGCCTAAAACATTATACCTTTCTGAGCCTCTAGTCCCCTGGTACCCAATCTGCCACATGATGGCCAGCCCTTTGGTGTTTACAGTGTAGCCCTCATCCGCAGCATTAAAGAGGTGGTTCACCCTAAATGTAAGCTCTCCCATGTGATCCAGCATACTGGTGTCAGCGCCAGTATGCTGTTTTTTTTTTTTTAAATCCCCCACTTACTGTATTATGTTAAATTTTAATTTCTTACCCCCGTGGTGGACGGCGCCAGTATAGCGCGTCACATCTTACGAAAATACCCGATAAGGACTCGGGTAATCTCGGCGAAAATGCAGCGCCTGCGCACAGACCTAGGAGCTGAATGCGCAGGCGCCGTATTTCTCCGAGTCCTACGGCTATGGCGCGTCACGCCCTCCGAAAAACGCCGGAATAGGACTCGGAGAAATACGGCGCCTGCGCAGTCAGCTCCTAGGTCTGTGCGCAGGCGCCGCATTTTCGCCGAGATTACCCGAGTCCTTATCGGGTATTTTCGTAAGATGTGACGCGCTATACTAGAGCCGTCCACCGCGGGGGAAAGAAATTAAAATTCGACATAATACAGTAAGTGGGGGATTTAAAAAAAAAAAAACCAGCATACTGGCGCTGACGCCAGTATGCTGGATCACATGGGAGAGCTTATATTTAGGGTGAACCTCCGCTTTAAGCAGTGGGTCTATAATAGCTGTGATAGCTAGAACTTGTGTCATGTAACCTGTCCCCAGTTTCTGACAGCTTGACTCCAGTCTCTAAGAACTCTTGTAGCAAAGTCTATGACCATCTCCTCTTGTGAAGCCTCGTACACATGCATGGTTTTCTCAGCCAGAAACAGCAAGAAAACTGCTGACAGAGCTTTCTTGCCGAGTACACCGTGCGTGTGTACGAGGCTTTGAGGTTTGTCGTCGAAAAAAACTGCCCAGAATCTAGACGAGAAAAATAGACAACCTGCTCTCTATTTTCCCCTTGTGATTCTTAGCAGTGTTTTTCTGTCGAGAAACCTGAGCGTGTGTATACTTACCTGCCTCCATGGAAACCCGCGCATGCTCAAAATGACTTTGACGCATGCGCGGTAGCTTCCAAGGCATAGGTAGGGTGAATCGAATGTGACGAGTGCATGCTTGTCGTAGTCTATGATGTCACCACGTTCGTGCCATTCAAAAGAACGGCGTGTGTACAAGGCTTAAGTCTTCAGTCTTTGACAAGCTTTTATAGCAATACATATAATAAATATTGTATGAAGCCCTTTGGTGATATCAGGGGTCACATTTGAGACCCCATATACCTTGTACGTTGACAATCAGTGCTCTAGTGTCATGGACATGCAATAATGTCTGGCAGCTTACCTTCTCCTCCATGTGTCCATTAGAGGCCTGACTCTCTTTTTGGCTGCCTTTTATCATCTCTCCTTCCTGTATGGCTCCACCTCAGGCCATCCCAGGAACTCTATATTAACTAGTGCACTGCAGGGATGCTTTGCTGTTCAACTTTGTTTGTTAGCTTGTGTCCCTGTCTGTTGTGTGCTACGTTAATCTCTCTGTGTACCGATTTTGGCTCGTTTCTGACTACTCCTGTTTGCCTGTGACCCCGACCCTTGGCCTGTCCCTTGGTTATCCGACCTCGGCTTACTCATCACTATTCTTTGTGTCCTGAGTGGCTGCTTCCCCCTCTCTCCCTACGGAGTGGGACCTGGGGTACTCCAGGGGCCGCGACCTGGGTTCAGTTGCAGCCAAGGCCATCCTCACCACTAGAGGCTCTGGTGAACACCTGCTGGACCTTAGACTCCATGCCCTGGGGAATCTTGGGCTCACACTTCCTGTTCATCCGCAGCAGTCTGCTATTGGGTTCACTACCTTGCGGTGCACCCCTGTCTCCAACTGAGTGCATTTGTCACCTGGCCACAGATGACCTGACATCTAGTCTGTTGCTATTGTTTGAACAATGTTGGAACACACAACATTAAAACAGGAAAAAACAATGTATGATAAAAAGGAGACTGTGGAGACATTGCTGAGGAATCCTAGTGAGACTCTTTCCCTTCATAACTCAGGTTTAGCTTTAACTCAATAAAATGACAACGGTGACCTCCCAGGTGGTTTGGGGAAAGCTGCTATAATACTTCTAAACTGACAGCAGGAACGTCATCTGGTGTGAATAATGTGTTGAAGCTAATGCCTTCTCCTATTTATGCCAACTGTGCTTATTGATCTGTCCTGAAAAGCCACTGAAGATTACAGCATAAATACCCTAACTGGCATAGTATTGAGCCTATATTTATTATCAGACAACAGAGACGGGCTATGCAGTTAAGTAACAAAGGCTTTTTCCCAAAATTGAACGTAACAAATGTTTAGCCTGCAGCTAAAGACACCTGATGGCATGTTCTAATACAAATAACAAACAGCTGTCAAGGGAATAAGCATTGCCAGAAATTTCACTAAAATCTGTCCATTAAAGTAGAACTGAAGGCAAGGCTTTTTTTTTCCGTTTTTGATAGAGTGGAGGGGGATTAAACATGCTGTCTGTGTCCTTGTTAGGAAGATTCACTCTCTCTATTTGTCCTGGTGACCATCATCCCCAAACGTGAACATTTAAACTTCCAGTGACCATTATGAGAGAGTGAGAGCGATAACACCAAATTTAACACACCAGCTCCCCATTCACACCTGAGACCTTGTAACACTGAGGCCGTGTACACACGATCGAACATGTCCGCTGAAGCTGGTCCGCCGACCAGTTTCAGTGGACATATCCGATCGTGTGTACGACTTAGTGGACAGGTTTTTCCAGCGGACAAATTTCAAAGCATGCTTTGAAATTTGTCTGCTGGAAACCTGCCTGTCGGACATGTCCGCTGGTTAGTACGCCTAACCAGCGGCCAAAAATCCCCCGCATGCGTCAAATGGATTCGACGCATGCGTGGAAATATTTTACTTCCTGGATTGGTGACGTGGCGGCGTCAACGTCACCGCCACGTCACCACGTTATCCGTCCGAGGGGATTTTGGTCCGATGGTTTGTACACGCCGAGGAGACATGTCCACTGGAAACGGTCCGTCGGACATGTTCAGCGGACATGTCTCCTCGCCTGTATGGGGCCTAACAGGTCACATGACACGATGGAGGGAAAATGGCTAATTGGGCCCAATTTGGATATGTTCGCGTTATTGCCAACGGTTTAGATATTAATGGCTGTGTGTTGAGTTAAAGCGGGGTTCCCGGGTATTATTTTTTATTTTTTTGCAAGCTAAAATGAATCACATTAAATAGTCCCTAAAACATATTGATAGCTCCTCAATCATTCCAGAAATCATTGCAAACACTTGCCTTATATCCTCCAGCTCATGTTGTGGCTGTATCCATCATATGTGTGGGAATGTGAAGCCCAGTCCTTTTTTCGTCCTGGTTTTTAGGGAGAGGTGCATGCTGTGCGATTTTTAGGCACAGTAATGCCCAGAGACTCCTGGGAAATGAGTGTCATTATTTCCCAGGAGTCAATGGGGTCCTAGGACAGGAAGTTGAACCACCTAGGACCAGGAACTAGGCAGATTACGAAATCTGCCTAGTAACAGCCAGATAGTTTTAATTTTTTTTACATTAAAGTGGATGTACACCAAAAAAAAAAAAATTTATTTTTTATGTCACAATGTAGAGTATAAGATTTCCTATCATCTGTGCCCAGTCTTGCCACACAGAAATAATCCAGATCTGAGAAATCCTGTTTTAATGTTCAGTGAAAATGAACAGCCTTCCAGATAAAAACCTGTCTAAATAAAAAGTCTGTTTTCTCTCTTCTTGCTTTGAGTGACAGGTTATTTACATATCTAGCTTGGACATGTTTATCATATGTTATGTTTATCATAACATGAGGTAATTCACAGTATAAAAAGTGAGAAATCCACCCCTCCCCCACATAACACATCCTGGTAATATACAATGAACTTTGGATCACCTCATGTTATGATAAACATAACATATGATAAACATGACTTTATAATTTGGCAAGTTTTTATCTGGAATTCTGTACATTAAAAGAGGATTTTATAATTTGGCAAGTTTTTATCTGGAATTCTGTACATTAAAAGAGGATTTCTCAGCGCTGGATTAACTCTGTGTGGCAAGACTGGGCACAGATGATAGGAAATCTTATACTCTACATTGTGACATCAACTTTAAAGGCAAGCTGTGAATAGAAAGTTCATTTTTAGGGTGGAACTCTGCTTTAACTTGAGGGGACAGCACATTTACACTGTTATACAAGCTGTACACTCACTACTTTACATTGTAGCAAAGTGTCAGTTTCAGTTTACCGCAATGCTCTGAGCTCCGAGGCCACCCTTTTTTGAAGACTATTAGCAAGGCCATCTTAATGCAAGGGCACTCCTGGGCACTGCCCATGGACCCCAGGTACACAGAGTTCCCACAATAATCTTGCATTACATCATACTTGCCAACTGTCCCAAATTTTCTGGGACAGTCATTCTTTTTACTAAACTGTCCCGATATGGTCGTGTCCCAGGAGCATCCTAGAACCTATACTGTGCCCTCCTGATTCCAGTATTGTGCCCTCCTGACCCACCCCCTGTACTGTGTTCTGCATTCCCCCTGTACTGTGTTCTTCTGCATTCCCCCTGTACTGAGCTCTTCTGCATTCCCCCTGTACTGTGCTCTTCTGCATTCCCCCTGTACTGTGCTCTTCTGCATTCCCCCTGTACTGTGTTCTTCTGCATTCCCCCTGTACTGTGCTCTTCTGCATTCCCCCTGTACTGTGCTCTTCTGCATTCCCCCTGTACTGTGCTCTTCTGCATTCCCCCTGTACTGTGCTCTTCTGCATTCCCCCCCCCCCCCCCCTGTACTGTGCATTTTGTGTTGACTAGTCTTTGTTTTATGGAATGTTTTCCTTTTGTAAAAATCGATTTTATTGAAAGTACTAATGAATATATGTGTAATTCTATCAACTATTTATACTTTATTTCTTGAGAGTAGGTGTGTAAATTGGGGCAAGCTGATAGGGGCCCCAGCGCATTACTTTGCCCAGGGGCCCATGATGCTATTAAGACAGCCCTGACTATTAGAGCCTCTTGCTCTAATCAGGTGCTTAAAAAAAAACACCCACACAGCATTGGAATCTATGGTCCAGCGGCAATGATATGTAGATCAGGGGACCGGACGTATGGATAGGGGAGTCGGCGCCCGTGCGCCCTCTATGGACGGGCTGCCACTGGGTCAAACTATAGGAAATTGAATGAGAAAATTGTATAATGTATGGCCAGCCTTTTGCCTTGTACACCCGGTCAGACATTCCGATAAAAAAAGTCAGATGGGCTCTTTTTCTCGTAAAGTCCGGCCGTGTGTGGCCTCCATCAGACTTTTTTGTCGGAAGTCTGACGGACCTACGATAGAGAACTCACGGCAGACTTTTGCACGGTCAAAAGTCCGACCTTGTGTAAGAGGCATAAGAATTCTCAAGTGATTAACCACTTGCCTACTATGCACCTACACCCCCTTCCTGCCCAGACCAAATTTTAGCTTCCGGCACTGCGTCGCTTTAACTGACAATTGCGCGGTCGTGCGATTTGGTTCCCAAACAAGATTGGCGTCCTTTTTTTCCCACAAATAGAGCTTTCTATTGGTGCTATTTGATCGCCCGTGCGGTTTTTATTTTTTGCGCTATAAACAAAAAAAGAGCGACAATTTTGAAAAAAGACACAACATTTTTTGCTTTTTGCTATAATAAATATCCCATAAAAAAAAAAAAAAAAAAAAAAAATTGATCTCAGTTTAGGCCGATACGTATTCTTCTACATATTTTTGGTAAAAAATAATTAAAAATAAAATCGCAATAACCGTATAGTGACTGGTTTGCGCAAAAGTTATATTGCCTACAAAATACGGGACATAATTATGATTTTTTTTTTTTTTTACTAGGAATGGCGACGATCTGCGTTTTTTTTTCGGGATTGCGACATTATAGCCGACACATCGGACACTTTTGACACATTTTTGGGACCATTCACATTTATACAGTGAACAATGCTATAAATATGCATTGATAACTGTATAAATGTAACTGGCAGGGAAGGGGTTAACCACTAGGGGATGAGGAAGGGGTTAAATGTGTATCCTAGGTGTGTTCTTACTGTAGGGGGAGGGGGGGGGTGACTGGGGGAGGTGAACGATTGTGTCCCTATGTACAAGGGACACAATCGATCTCCTCTCTCCCTGACAGGGACGTGCAGCTCTGTGTTTACACACAGAGCTGCACGTCCCAGCTCAGTTACACAGAAATCGCGGGTGCCCGGCGGCCATCGTGGCCGCCGGGCACGCGCACGGTGTTGTTAGTAACCCGACGGGTGCGCGCGCGCGCGCGCCACCTAGCGGCCTGAATTGACATCACGTCATATGACGTGATGTCAGGATAATTGAGTATCCCGCCCGCCGTCATTTCACGGTGGGCGGGTATTAAGTGGTTAAACAAAGATGGGCACTCACCTGCCCCCATATAACAATGCTGAGTGAAATCAGCCAATGACCTGTGTTGTCATGTTGAAGGTAGTAAGTCACATTCTCCCCCATACCTGCATATGTCAGGGCACTAGAGTTGGATTGTACAGCATGTTCTCTGCAGGTATTTCCACTTTAAGTGTGTATACCCTTGGGCATCCTTATCCTTACTTTAGCACCTGGTGAGTCACTGTTATAAAACAAGCGTGTGCATATCAGGTATCTCGACACCCGATATATAACATTCTGTCTCAGGTCAATGACTCACCTAATATTGTAAGAAGGATGAAGATAATATACCTGGACCATCACCAGCTATGATTCTATTCTGACAGTTTCCTTTTATTAATAAAACACTATTGCAGAGGCCCAGGTTCCTAAGAGTATAGAAATAGAGTAAATAAATGTAATTAATTAAATGATCTGCAATAAAAAATTACCTACGTTATTTATTTGTAGTGTCTAATAAGTTACCAAAGCGATTTCACTGTTAACTGAGACCATTCCGCTGAGATTCATAATGTGTAACTGTAATGTTGTTAAATATACACTGTGTGTGGTTTTGTTTTTTTCCTGTAAGAAACTAAAAAAAGTTTTTTTTTTGCTGACAATCTGCTGACAAAATGATGACTTGGCTCTTAAAGTAGCACAAAAGAAGTAGAAGTGATAATCTTTGACTTATAATATCGCTAATGCAATTGTTCTTAACTTCCCAAAAAGCTAGTGCATTGTTGGTTCACTTACCTTTTCCTTCCATTTCCCTTCCCATCTGTACACACGATCGGATATCTGATGGAATCTAATCCAATGGATTTTTTCGTCGGATAACCGATGAAGATGACATTCATTAGTCTTGCCTACACACTATCAGTCAAAAATCTGACCGTGTCCAACGCGGTGACGTAAAACACTACGACGTGCTGAGAAATATGAAGTTCAATGCTTCCGAGGATGCGTCGACTTGATTCTGAGCATGTGTGAATTTTTGACTGATGGACTTCCACACAGACGATCGTTTTTTTATCCATAGGAAAATTTTAAAACATGTTCTATTTTTTTTCACTTTTTTCGCTTGCCTCCATCATCCGAGCCGTTCTGGCTGGGGTTAGTCAGCCCCTCCCTTGGGACTACATCCCTGCAGGAAATGTAGTCCCAAGGGAGGGGGGCAATGGATTTGACGCATGCGTGGAAGTATTTTACTTCCTGGAATGGTGACGTGGTTATCCGTCCGAGGGGATTTTGGTCCGATGGTGTGTACACGCCGAGGTGTGTAAACGGTCCGTCGGACATGTTCTGCGGACATGTCTCCTCGTCTGTACGCGGCCTAACAGGTCACATGACACGATGGAGGGAAAATGGCTAATTGGGCCCAATTTGGATATGTTCGCGTTATTGCCAGCGGTTTAGATATTAATGGCTGTGTGTTGAGTTAAAGCGGGCTTCCCGGGTATTATATTTTATTTTTTTGCAAGCTAAAATGAATCACATTAAATAGTCCCTAAAACATATTGATAGCTCCCCAATCATTCCATAAATCATTGCAAACACTTGCCTTATATCCTCCAGCTCATGTTGTGGCCGTATACATCATATGTGTGGGAATGTGAAGCCCAGTTCTTTTTTGTCCTGGTTTTTAGGGAGAGGTGCATGCTGTGTGATTTTTAGGCACAGTAATGCCCAGAGACTCCTGGGAAATTAGTGTCATTATTTCCCAGGAGTCAATGGGGTCTTAGGACAGGAAGTTGAACCACCAAGGACCAGGAACTAGGCAGATTACGAAATCTGCCTAGTAACAGCTAGATAGAAGTGAGGTTTTTTTTTTTTTACATTAAAGTGGATGTACACCAAAACATTTTTTTTATTTTTTATGTCACAATGTAGAGTATAAGATTTCCTATCATCTGTGCCCAGTCTTGCCACACAGAAATAATCCAGATCTGAGAAATCCTGTTTTAATGTTCAGTGAAAATGAACAGCCTTCCAGATAAAAACCTGCCTAAATAAAAAGTCAGTTTTCTCTCTTCTTGCTTTGAGTGAAAGGTTATTTACATATCTAGCTTGGACATGTTTATCATATGTTATGTTATGTTTATCAAAAGTGAGAAATCCACCCCTCCCCCACATAACACATCCTGGTAATATACAATGAACTTTGGATCACCTCATGTTATGATAAACATAACATAACATATGATAAACATGTCCAAGCTAGATATGTAAATAACCTGTCACCCAAAGCAAGAAGAGAGAAAAGGACTTTATAATTTGGCAAGTTTTTATCTTGAATTCTGTTAATTTTCACTGAACATTAAAAGAGGATTTCTCAGATCTGGATTAACTCTGTGTGGCAAGACTGGGCACAGATGATAGGAAATCTTATACTCTACATTGTGACATAAAAAAAAAAAAAACAATTTCAGTCAAAAATCAGACCGTGTCCAACGCGGTGACGTAAAACACTACGACGTGCTGAGAAATATGAAGTTCAATGCTTTCGAACATGCGTCGACTTGATTCTGAGCATGTGTGGATTTTTGACTGATGGACTTCCACACAGACGATCGTTTTTTTTATCCATAGGAAAATTTTAAAACATGTTCTATTTTTTTTTCGCTTGCCTCCATCATCCGAGCCGTTCTGGCTGGGGTTAGTCAGCCCCTCCCCCTCCCTTGGGACTACATCCCTGCAGGAAATGTAGTCCCAAGGGAGGGGGGCGAGGACGCTGACTAACCCCAGCCAGAACGGCTCGGATGATGGGGGCAAGCTTACTGAGGAGAAACAAGAAGTGAGAAATTCAGACATAGAAAAAAAACATTTAGAAGAGAAATCGAAAGAAAAGGTAAGTGAACCAACAATGCACTGGCTTATAGGAACCTATTTAGAAAATAAAAAACAAACCTTTACAACCCCTTTAAACAAAAGTAATTAAAATATTAACACAGGTAACCCATGCACTAAATTTCAATGGAAAAATTTATTATTTCTCTAAATTGTTATTTTGGTAAAGAATAATATTTACAAAAAAAGGGGGAAAAAACTGTTCATAAAGACCATCTAACCCCATTCTATTTTCAGACTTTTTTTTTACCTCTATTATGACCAGCCAATTGTTTGCGATATGGCACTGTGTTACTGACAATTGCGCAGTCATGCGACACTGTACACAAATAAAATTGATGTCCTTTTTTCCCCCACAAATAGCGCTTTCTTTTGGTGGTATTTGATCACCTCTGCGTTTTTTTTTTTTTGCGCTATAAACAAAAAAAGACTGCCAATTTTGCTTTACCTGCCACTATATTGCCCTAACCTGCCACTATATTGCCCTAACCTGCCACTATATTGCTCTAGCCTGCCAGTATACTGGCACTATACTGCCCTAACCTGACATTATACTGTCACTCAGTGGTGTATTTAGGTTTTGTGCTGCCCTAGGCCTGACTAAACCTATGCACCCCTAATTTAACTTCAGCCCGGGCCATTTGGCTGGCCAAAGACCAGAGCAGTTTTTGCAATTCGGCACTGCGTCGCTTTATCTGACAATTTTGCGGTTGTTCGACGTGGCTCCCAAATAAAATTGACGTCCTTTTTTCCCCACAAATAGCGCTTTCTTTTGGTGGTATTTGATCACCTCTGTGGTTTTTATTTTTGGGAGTGACAATTATAAACAAAAAAAGACCACCAATTTTGCTTTACCTGCCACTATATTGCCCTAAACTGGCACTATACTGCCCTAACCTGACACTATACTGTCACTATACTGCCCTAACCTGACACTATACTGCCCTAACCTGACACAATACTGTCACTATACTGCCCTAACCTGACACTATACTGCCCTAACCTGACACTATACTGTCACTATACTGCCCTAACCTGACACTATACTGCCCTAACCTGACACAATACTGTCACTATACTGCCCTAACCTGACACTATACTGCCCTAACCTGACACTATACTGTCACTATACTGCCCTAACCTGACACTATACTGTCACTATACTGCCCTAACCTGACACTATACTGCCCTAACCTGACACTATACTGTCACTATACTGCCCTAACCTGACACTATACTGCCCTAACCTGACACAATACTGTCACTATACTGCCCTAACCTGACACTATACTGCCCTAACCTGACACTATACTGTCACTATACTGCCCTAACCTGACACTATACTGTCACTATACTGCCCTAACCTGACACTATACTGCCCTAACCTGACACTATACTGTCACTATACTGCCCTAACCTGACACTATACTGCCCTAACCTGACACAATACTGTCACTATACTGCCCTAACCTGACACTATACTGCCCTAACCTGACACTATACTGTCACTATACTGCCCTAACCTGACACTATACTGTCACTATACTGCCCTAACCTGACACTATACTGCCCTAACCTGACACAATACTGTCACTATACTGCCCTAACCTGACACTATACTGTCACTATACTGCCCTAACCTGACACTATACTGTCACTATACTGCCCTAACCTGACACTATACTGTCACTATACTGCCCTAACCTGACACTATACTGTCACTATACTGCCCTAACCTGACACAATACTGTCACTATACTGCCCTAACCTGACACTATACTGTCACTATACTGCCCTAACCTGACACTATACTGTCACTATACTGCCCTAACCTGACACAATACTGTCACTATCCTGCCCTAACCTGACACTATACTGCCCTAACCCAACACAATACTGTCACTATACTGCCCTAACCTGACACTATACTGCCCTAACCTGACACTATACTGCCCTAACCTGACACTATACTGTCACTATACTGCCCTAACCTGACACTATACTGTCACTATACTGCCCTAACCTGACACGAATACTGTCACTATACTGCCCTAGCCTGACACTATACTGCCCTAACCCGACACAATACTGTCACTATACTGCCCTAACCTGACACAATACTGTCCTAACCTGACGCAATACTGTCCTAACCTGCCATTAATAATCTACTACCCTAAGGCCCCTTTCACACTAGGGCGTTTTTCGAGCGTTATTCAAACGTTATTCGAGCAAAGCCTCATCTGCAATCCCAATGTGCTGGTAAAGCACCGCTAAGACCCTAAAGATTTAGGGCGTTTTTGCAGTGCCTCGGTGTGAAAGGTTAAGCGTTTTTACAGCGCTTTCAATTCATTTCAATAGAGAGGGGTTTTTTTGGAGCGTTTTTTTTTCAGCGCCCCAAAGCTGCTCCAAAGATGCTGCTTGCAGGACTTTTTTCTTTTGTTTACAAACTTTTATTGTAAAGGTAGATGGTGGTACATATCCAGGAAATTAAAGCATATATATATAAAGGAATGTAATACATATACAGAGTCAGTCTGTGTACAAGGCCTAAGATAACTTGTGAGGACCATAAAAGGATTTTTAATAAACAGCTTACCTGTAAAATCCTTTTCTTGAAGTACATCACGGGACACAGAGCGCATAGCCATTACACTTGGGTTATATGGGTACCTTCAGGTGTGGACACTGGTGTAATCAATTTCACAGGAAGTTTCCTCCCTATATAACCCCCTCCCACTGGGAGTGCTTCAGTTTTGTAGCAAGCAATTCTCCCGAGGTTACACAATGTTCCCCAAAAGAGGGGTGGGAGCTCTGTGTCCCGTGATGTACTTCAAGAAAAGGATTTTACAGGTAAGCTGTTTATTAAAAATCCTTTTTTCTTTATCGTACATCACGGGACACAGAGCGCATAGCCATTACACTTGGGATGTTCTAAAGCAATGCTCTATGAAGGGAGGGAGACCGTAAGGCCAAGAATAGCCAAATAAAAACATTGTCAGGAGAAAACATGGCTCCACCAACAGAAAAACAAGGGGGCGTGAACCGGGCCAGAGGATTCTATACTGCTGCCCGTAGGACCGCCTGCCCAAAAGCTGCGTCCGTACCCTTTGCAACGTCCAACTTATAAAATTTAGTAAACGTATGTACGGAAGACCAGGTTGCCGCCTTGCAAACCTGTGCCATAGAGATCTGATGGTGTGCCGCCCAGGAGGCACTCATGGCCCTCGTAGAATGGGCTTTAACTGATAAGGGAGGTGGAACGCGCTTCAGACCATATGCCTGAAAAATCAGCTGCTTAATCCACCTAGCCAAGGAAGACTTGGCAGCCGGCTGACCCTTCTTGGGGCCATCCGGAAGAACAAAAAGCACATCTGTTTTCCGAATCTTCTCTGTAGCCTTGAGATAGACCCTCATGGCTCGAACCACGTCCAAAGTATGAAGCCGTCTTTCCTCTCTGGACTGGGGAGTAGGAAAGAAGGATGGTAGGACTAGGTCCTGATTCAAGTGAAAACTGGATATGACCTTAGGAAGGAAAGAAGGTTGAGGCCGCAGAACCACTCTGTCCTTATGCAGAATAAGGTATGGCTCCCTGCATGACAAGGCTGCCAGCTCGGAAACCCTTCTGGCTGAAGCCATAGCCACCAAGAAAACCAACTTTCGGGTTAGTAGCACAAGAGGGATTTCTGTCAGAGGTTCAAACGGCTGCCTTTGTAAAGCTGACAAGACCAGATTTAAATTCCAGGGGCAGAGGGGAGCTCTAATAGGGGGATTCACATGCAAGACCCCCTGCAAGAAGGTTTTCATAAGCGAATGGGTGGCCAAGGGTCTTTGAAACCATATTGATAAAGCCGACACCTGCCCCTTTAGAGTACTAAGAGCCAACCCTTTGTCAACGCCAACCTGGAGGAATCGCAAGATCCTGTCAATAAAAAACTTTCGAGGATGCCATTTTTGAGACTCGCACCACTCCACATAGGTTCTCCAGACTCTGTAATAAATATTTCTGGAGACCGGTTTCCTAGCCTGAATCAACGTAAATATGACCTGATCTGAGAGGCCTCTGCCCTTAAGAATTAGGGATTCAGCCGCCAAGCCGTCAAATTTAGCTGCTGTGAAGCAGGATGGCAGATTGGGCCCTGAGACAGCAGATCTGGGCGTAGGGGGAGCGGCCACGGCGCCCTGACTGACATCTTCACGATGAGTGCGTACCAAGCCCTCCTGGGCCAGGCTGGGGCCACCAGGATCACAGGCCTGCGCTCCACCCGGATCCTCCGTAGAAGGCGGGGAATCATCTGCAGTGGAGGGAACGCATACAGAAGAGAAAACTGGTGCCAAGGACAAACCAAGGCATCGGTCCCGTAGGCCGAGGGATCCCTGGCTCGGGATATGAATTTGTCCAACTTTTTGTTGGATCTCGTTGCCATAATGTCCACCTCTGGGACTCCGAATCTTTGGCAAATCTCTTGGAATACCTGGGGGTGAAGAGACCATTCCCCCGGGAGCAACTGTTGACGACTCAAAAAATCTGCTTGAGAATTGTCTATCCCTGGGATGAACACCGCCGAGATGCAGGGTACATGGGCTTCGGCCCATGAGAAAATCAGGTTTACTTCTCTTTGGGCTGCTGGGCTCTTCGTGCCCCCCTGGTGGTTTATGTATGCCACCGCAGTGGCGTTGTCGGACTGTATCCTTACTGGCAGACCCTGAAGGGGGAGAGTCCAGGCGATCAGGGCCAGCCGAGCAGCTCTGATCTCCAAGATATTGATGGGAAGCAGTTTTTCTGCCTCCGACCACTGCCCTTGCTGGGTCTGTTCTTCTAGAACTGCCCCCCAACCTGACAGGCTGGCATCCGTGGATACTATCTTCCACGTGATGGGGCAAAAGGATTTCCCTTTTGACAAATTTTGAGAGACCAGCCACCAAGACAGGCTGCGCCGGACCTTCGGGGAGAGCACTAACGGACGATCTAACGCCTGAATGGACTTGTTCCAAGCAGAGAGAATGGCTGCCTGAAGATATCTGGTATGGATCTGGGCGTAGGGCACAGCCTCGAAGGCGGCCACCATCTTCCCCAGCAGTCGCATACATAGGCGAATAGTCGGCCTCTTCTTGCCTAAGATCACTTGAACTGCTTGAGCTATTGATTTGATCTTTGCTTGAGGTAAAATTATCCTCTGGCAGTCTGTATCTAGCCGAAGGCCTAGATATTCCAACTGCTTTGTGGGTTTCAATACCGATTTTTCTAGGTTTACAATCCACCCGAATTCCTCTAGATGCTGAACTGTGCGACCTACTGCCTGATTGAGGTTGGAAGCTGAACTGTCGATAACCAGAAGATCGTCCAAGTATGCCAAGACTAAAATGCCTTCTGTCCTTAGGACGGCTAGCACCGGGGCTAACACCTTTGTGAATACCCGCGGAGCTGTTGCCAACCCGAAAGGGAGGGCTACGAACTGGTAATGGCGGTGATCTATCATAAAACGAAGAAACCTGTGATGTGCCGGGTAGATCGGCACGTGCAGATACGCATCTTTTACGTCTATAGATGCTAGAAAGTCGTCTTGATGTAGGCTGGCTGCCACCGAACGTATGGACTCCATACGAAAGGTCTGAATGTTTAGAAAGCGATTTAGGCGTTTGAGGTCTAAGATAGGCCTGACGTCGCCATTGGGCTTTGGTATTATGAAAAGGTTGGAGTAGAATCCCAGACCCCATTCCTGGGTTGGTACTTCTACAATTACTCCTTGGAGCAAGAGATGATCCAATGCTTTTACAAGAGAGGCCCTCTTTAATGGGTCGCTTGGAAGACTTGACCCCTGAAAATGAGGAGGGGGGACTTCCCGAAACTCTAGCTTGTAGCCCGTGGTTACCACGGATCTTACCCAAGAGTCGGGAATTCTGGCCTCCCACACTTCGGAGAAAAACCGAAGCCTTCCCCCCACCCAAGAGAGTCATGAATCTGACTTGAGGACTGGTTTAACCGGCTTGCGAGACCATGGCCTCTTGCCTGTCGTGGCTTGTCCTTGTGGGCGGCTATTAAATGCTGAACGCCCGGGAGGCCGTCGATACTGACGGGAAGTTGAAGGGGCCGAGCCTGCGAAGGCCTGTCGCTTAAATGCGGGCCCACGCGATCTTTTCTTGATAGGCAAGAAAGAACTTTTACCACTTGATATGGTCTGGATATATTTATCTAGGTCTTCACCGAATAGTCTCCCACCATGAAAGGGAAATCCTGCTAAAAGCTTTTTGCAGGGTGCCTCTGCTGACCAGTTTTTTAGCCACAAAAGGCGACGCATATGAACCAACAGCAGAGATAAACGGGACGCCTGTTGAACGGAGTCCTTAATAGCATCTACTGCAAAGCAGAGAGCTCTTGGGAGGTCAGCCAATTCACGAGCTTGCTGAGCCGGTATGTCCCTTAATATCTGTTTAGTCTGATCCTTTAAAGCCTGACAAACGCCAATGGCTGCCACTGCTGGCTGAACCACGGCACCTACTGTGGTAAAAGAAGCCTTCAGTAGGGTCTCCAATTTTTGTCGACTGGATCTTTAAACACCTGGACATTTTCCACCGGACAGGTCAGGGATTTATTTACGCAGGAAATGGCTGCGTCCACGGTAGGGAGTGCCCATTTCCTTGCAAATTCTTCTTCCATAGGATAGAGAATGGTGAACCTTTTAGGAGGGATAAAAATCCTATCAGGTCGAGACCAATCCTGAAAATTCACGCTCTCCAGAAGGGGGTGAACCGGGAAAGACGCACCACTCAATGGTGCCTTCAAGGAACCTAAAGAGGATACCGCGGGGGCTAATTGTTCTGACACTGGAAGTTTAAAAGCAGTGCGAACCATATCCGTTAGAGACTGGATCCACAGACTCTCTGCTTGAGAAGCCGAAAAAATGTCATCTATAGTGGAATCTTCAATGTCTGACCCGTCAGGACTCAGGTCCGCTTGATCCCCCTGTGGGTCCAATTCCTCCGAAGAGAGGACCTCTGCATCCGAACACACCGTTCTAGGTGACGGGGATCTAGCCCGTTTGCCACCCGGCAAAGAGCGGGCAATTAAAGCAGTTAACCTTTTCTCTAGCCCACCCAGGGTGGATTCTAGCATTTCTTCCGTAACATAACCGGGAATGGGTTGATTGGGGGCCGCCTCTGCCCCTAGCACCCTCAATGGCTCCTGCACGATTCTGTTCGGTGGTCTATCTGGTGAGGGTGGGACCACTGGAGCCTGGCCCAAATCCTCTGACCCCGATGGAGACCCCTTTACTTTTTTGGCACCTTTTGCAGCCTTAGCTGGTCCTGATCCCTTGGGAGCCATTGCACAACCTTGAGACACCCCTACAGCCAACACCCAACTGTTGTAGCTAGAAGTGAAACATTAATAAGGACAGGCTATGGTAAAAAAAAATCTAAATTTTCATACGCCTGAGAAGGCGGCAATACCGAGGAAAGTCCTGTGAGTATTGCCACACCAATGCCCGTTAGCTGGAGTCCAAGGTTGCACCGACTCAGATACTGCCAGATCTAAGGCTGAGTCCCTTTAAGAAAAAAATCTTTTTTTTTTTTTTTTTTTTCTGGTCAGTGTGGACTAAGTCCAGACCTGAAGATCCACAAACCACCACTGGGTGTCACTGTTAGCCAGAACTGGCTCAGCTGCGCGCTCTATGTCCTCACTCTCCACTGCTCTCAGGAGGGAATGACCAGCCAGGAAATGCTTTTTTGCTTTATCTGAGACCTGACGCTGCTGGCCCGCCCCCCCCACGCACGCTGACGCTGTAAAAGGCGGCGCGCACACGCGCGCGCGCCCCCGCCCACCCACGCTGAAACCAACATGGAGGAAGCAGAGAGCAGAGGAGAAGCCTGGACCAGCGCTCCCAACAGACACCCAGTAAGCCACTAATCTTTGTAGTGCACACATAGAGGAAGCTGTCCCCATAGGCTTCCTAGGAAACAGGAGTTTTATCAGCACTTCCTCCCTATACACGTGGGGCTGCAGTATCATGCTAACAGGCAAATCTGGGGGGAGTAGAAAAATACATATCTTTAAAAGCATATATATATCTACATGTTATCTGGGTAAACATTAGTACATCCAATCCTGCCTCAAAAGACATAGTGGAGATAGTGGCTGATGCACAAGCATACCATTAGCCAACCCAGAACCCCCAGGGGGATACCTACTGTCGAACCAAGTCCCGCAGGTTCCCTCTTACCTGCTCCACGCCGCAGGGTATTGCAAAATGCAAGAGGCCCAGCCTTCCCCCATCTCCGTGGGTATTGTCTTGGACCTTCAGGGACCGGGGTCCTGTGTTAAGGAACCCACACCCCTGGACCTATATAGCATCCTGGCATCAGTAGCGTTTAGTTCTTGGAAGAGACTAAGGCACTGGAGCCCAGAATCCAGCCCTCCAAGGAGAGGCATTATAGGCAAAACCCCACTCCAGCAGGGCCCGGGTACCGTACACCTTGGCTTTGAAGCACTTCGGACGGATCCGGCTAGCTATCCTGGGTCCCGAGACCTCCGAGGGACAGCTAGACGTGACCAACACCTAAGACACTGGCGAAAAAACTGAAGCACTCCCAGTGGGAGGGGGTTATATAGGGAGGAAACTTCCTGTGAAATTGATTACACCAGTGTCCACACCTGAAGGTACCCATATAACCCAAGTGTAATGGCTATGCGCTCTGTGTCCCGTGATGTACGATAAAGAAAGATAGTTATACATGATAGGAAAAAACTGAGGGGCAGGGGTAACAAAAACACAATGGAGGAATAAAACAGTGACAGCTGGGGGATGATTAAAAAGGGTTAAAGAACTGTGGGGAATGTTCGAACCAAGGAGACCATTTATTGACATATATATGGCTGGTATTTTGTAGGGTATGGAATATTTTTTCCATTAGGCAAATGTTGTTAATCCTCGATTTGAGTGGATCTATTGGTATCGTCGGTGATTTCCAATGTAAAGCTATCAACCAATGTATGGCTACGCATATTGTATGTATCAGTCTCATATAACAGGTGGGGAGACCCGAGATTGGAGAAAAAAGAAGGGAGTTATGCAATGTTAGGGTAATGTTCTTGTCTGAGATTGTGGATGCAAATTTCTCTAGCTGTAGCCATATGCTTTTAATTTTGTCACAATACCAAAATGTGTGGGAGAAAGAGCCCAAGGAGTTACAGTTTCTGAAGCAAGACGGGGAGGATAAGGGAAATATTGCGTGAAGTTTGGTGGGTGTATAGTACCATCTTGTAAATAGTTTCAAGGCCGTTTCTTTGATAGAAATGGATTTAGTGCACATATGTAGATTATTTATACAATTGTTCCAATTAACTGTGGAGTATGTGAAATTTTCTTCATGTTCCCATTTGATCATGTATGGAAGTTTGTTGAAGTCTGGGATGTTAATTAAGAAAGAGTAAAGTTCGGAGATGAAACCTCTTTTTCTGGGTGAGTTTAGACATAGATTTTCGAAAAGGGATGGGGGTTGGGTGTTCAGGGTCTGAAAGTGTGTATCGAAGAACTGCTTAATAAGAAGGAAATTGCGGTATTCTGAATCTGGGGCGTGATATTTTGATTTCAAGGCGGGGAAGGAGATAAAATTGGTGCCCAGTATGAACTTGGAGAGTGAGGTCAGGTTGTTGTTTATCCACCAAGTAAGATCTATGGGCTCACGAGCGTTAGGGGTGAATTTAGGGTCGCCCAGGAATGAAGCGTGTGGGGGGGATTTGGAGGTAAGGTTAAACTTATGGTTGTGTAGCTTCCATAGTTGATATGAGTGTGCAACTAATTGATTACGGGCGGCCAAAGAGGGAATCGGGATTTTGTTCCCCCATAGTAAACCTGAGATAGAATATGGTAAGATCGAAGCTCTCTCAAATTCCACCCATGGGATTCTAGAATTCGGAATATGCCATTGTGCTATTTGGGTCCACCTGGCAGATAAATAATATATCCAGAAGTCTGGGAGGCCGAAGCCACCACATTTGTGGGATTTGTATAAAGTTGGTCTTGATAAGCGTGGGTGGGAGTCTGCCCATACAAATTTGTTAATGTCTGATTGGAATCTGGTGATAAGGGTTTTATTGATTCTAATGGGGAGTGCTCTGAAAAGGTACAATATCTTGGGTAGCAGTGTCATCTTAATTGCAGTGATTCTGCCCAAAAACGAGATCTTAAAGGATTTCCACATTTTAAGAGTAGCTCTTAATTTTTGTAACATTGGGATGTAGTTTTTGGCTTCTAAGTCATTGAGATTAGGGGTTAGATGTATGCCTAGATATGGGAGGGATTCTAACGAATAAGAGAAATGGAAGGAGGAACGCAAGGATTCCATCGTAGAGGGGGGATGTTTATCGGCATGCCAATTGATTTAGTGACATTGACGGTGAGGCCCGAAATGGATGCAAAGCTGTTGAGGGTCTGTAGGAGGCTGGGTAAAGTGGTTTCAGGTTGGGATAGGAATAATAATATATCGTCAGCATACATATTCAATTTGTATGTGTTAGAGCTTGTTGAGTACCCTGTGATGTTGGTATTATGTAGGATCGCTGTGGATAAAGGTTCAATTCCCCGCCAGTGCAAAGCCTCAGTGTGAAAGGGTAAGGCGTTTTTACAGCGCTTTCAATTCATTTCAATGGAGAGGGGCATTTTTGGAGCGTCTTTTTCAATGCCCAAAAGCTGCTCCAAAAATGCTGCTTGCAGGACTCAGTGTGAAAGGGTCTATTGAGATGCACGGAGAGCATTTTATGAGCGTTTTAATAGCGCTATTTTTAATGCTAAAACACTGTAGAAACACTTCAGTGTGAAAGGGGTCTTAAACTTTAACCACTTGCCGACCACGCTATAGCAAAAATACTGCTACAGCGCGGTCGAGCTACTGTGACACGACGTCCCTGGGACGTCGTCCTTCACTTCCGCGTTTGCGTGTCCCCTGGGACGCTCTCGCGGAAGTGTCCGTGCTAGAAGACCCGGCGCATCATGGATCACGGTAAATTGCCGCTGAATGAGGGCGCGATCACTTGTAAACAAACCGGCGTCATTTGATGACGCCGGTTCCTCCCTCTCCTCTCTGTACCGTTCGGTACAGTGTGCAAGGAGAGGGGGGGGAGCGGGGTGTCAGCAGCAGCGCTGTGGCTGGATCTTTGACAAATGCAGTCACAGATCCAGCCATCCCTCAATCCATCCCAGCTCTGCAATACCCCAGTACCCTGCAATACTCCAGTACCCAGCAATACCCCAGTACCCAACAATACCCCAGTACCCAACAATACCCAAATACTCAACAATACCCCAATACTCAACAATACCCCAATACTCAACAATACCCAAATACTCAACAATACCCCAATACTCGGCAATACCCCAGTATTCGGCAATACCCCAGTACTCGGCAATACCCCAATACTCGGCAATACCCCAATACTCGGCAATACCCCAGTACTCGGCAATACCCCAGTACTCGGCAATACCCCAATACTCGGCAATACCCCAATACTCTGCAATACCCCGATACTCTGCAATACTCTGCAATACCCTGATACTCTGCAATACCCCAATACTCTGCAATACCCCAATACTCTGCAATACCCCGCGCGATACTCTGCAATACCCCAATACTCTGCAATACCCCGCGCGATACTCTGCATTACCCCAATACTCTGCAATACCCCGCGCGATACTCTGCAATACCCAGATACCCTGCATGATACTTTGCAATACCCCAATACTCTGCAATACCGCCTATGGGGATTTTTAAGTAGCGAAGTTTGGCACCATTCCACGAGTGTGCGCAATTTTGAAGTGTGACATGTTGGGCATCTATTTACTCGGCGTAACTTCATCTTTCACATTATGAAAAAAAATTGGGCTAACTTTACTGTTTTGTTTTAAGCACAAAACAGTTTTTTTTTAAAACACGCGTTCAATAAATGTCTGCGAAAATACCGTGCAAGATAAAAAGTTGTAACGGCCGCCATTGTATTCTCTAGGGTCTTTGCTAAAAAAGCATATATAATGTTTTGGGGTTCTATGTAATTTTCTAGCAAATAAATTATGATTTTAACATGTAGGAGAGAAATGTCAGAATTGGTCTGGGTGTTCCAGAACGCCTGAAGGTGCTCCCTGCATGTTTGGCCTCTGTATGTGGCCACGCTGTGTGAAAGTCTCACACATGGGGTATCACCATACTCGGGAGGAATAGCAGAATGTGTTTTGGGGTGTAATTTGTGGTATGCATATGCTGTGTGTGAGAAATAACCTGCTAATATGACAGAAACAAGTTTTTTTTTTTTTTTTACAGAATTTTCAGTCGTTTTTCTTTTATAGCGCAAAAAATAAAAAACCCAGAGGTGATCAAATACCACCAAAAGAAAGCTCTATTTGTGTGAAAAAAAGGACAAAAATTTCAAATGGGTACAATGTTGTATGACTGAGTAATTGTCATTCAAATTGTGAGAGCACCGAAAGCTGAAAATTGGTCTGGTTAGGAAGGGGGTTTAAGTGCCCAGTGGTCAAGTGGTTAAGAGGCTAGAGGTTTGCCATTAATAGGTAGATATCTCTCTTCTCTACACACCATTTTCAGGACAATATCTGCTTGTTATGTTATTAAGGTATAATAGCTCTGTGACTCCTGCGATGCATGTCCAATTGTGGTAATGTCACATTCACAGCATTTTCCTTTCAAACTTACAGCAGGCTGGAAACCTCCCTGGGGAAGAGGCTGGTTATTGACCTTTAAGAGAAAATACTCAACCTGATAATTGCAAGCAATGCACTTAATTGATCATAATCAGCCAAGCCATGATAGTGTCAGATCCTTTGTTGTCTTTTGTAAATCTCAGTTTGGTGGCTCTATAAGGGCCTGTGTCCAAAAAACACAATATAAGGACAGCGGCCTTGTCTGCTCCTGCTGCAGTTAAGTGTGTATATTAATAAAACTGTTTAAAATCAGGTCAGAGAATGGAGGATTCATTTTTCTTTCATCAATACCTTTGAAAATGTGCTGTATTTAGATCTGCGCACTTCATGGCCCTACTAAGAGAATGAGGGCAAACTGTCAAATCCCCTTAAACAGTGAAAATTGTCTGCATAAAAAGCATGTGGATTAGTTAAAGTGGTTGTAAGCTAAAAAGTGGATGTAAACTGTAACGTATACCCAGTGAAGTGACTGGCCTCAAATAATACACGGCCATTAACCACTTGACCTCTAGATGATTTACCCCCCTTTCATGACCAGGCCACTTTTTGTAATAAGGCACTGTGTTACTTTAACTGACAATTGCACGGTCATTCAATGCTGTAGCTAAATAAAATGTATTTTTTTCCCCCAACAAATAGAGCTTTCTTTTGGTGGTATTTAAATACATCTCAGGCCGTGTACACACGATCAGACCGGTCCGATGAAACTGATTTGGAGACCAGTTTCATCGGACCAATTCGATGGTGTGTACGGCCTATCGGACCGTTGTTCGTCGGACCAAAGCTTTAAAATCTGTCCGACGGACACCTGTCCTTCGGACAGATTCGATAGTTAGTACGCCAAAGCATCGGACCAAAAACCCGCGCATGCTCAGAATCAAGTTGACGCATGCTTGGAAGCATTGAACTTCCTTTTTTCAGCACGTCGGTGTGTTCTACGTCACTGCGTTCTGGTCTGATCAGATTTTTGGTCCGATGGTGTATACGAACATCAGACCACTTCAGCCTGGTCCGATGAAAACGGTCCGTTGTACCAGTCTTATCGGACCGGTCTGATCGTGTGTACGTGGCCTCAGTGTTTTTTTTTTTTGCGCTACTAACAAAAAAAAGAGCGACAGTTCAGAAAAAAAAAAAATGTTTTACTTTCTGTTGTTGTGGAAATCTTTATTAACCACTTTGGGCCAGATTCAGAGAGCCATTACGCCTGTCTAACTGGTGTTAGACAGGAGTACTTTCAAATTACGCGCTCCGTATCACTAGTTTGAATCCTCAAACCATGATACGGCGGCGTTGGGCTTCGATCTGACAGGCTTATGTCTTCGGATCTACGCTGCAATCTTTTTGCGGCCGCTGGGTGGAGTTTGCATCGTTTTCAGCGTCGGGGTATGCAAATGAGCTTTTTCCGGCGATCCACGAAGTTACGAGCGTCGTTCGCAATCGCGTACGTCATTTTTTCGCTACGTAAGGTTAAACCAGCTATTAGCTGGTCTAACGTTACGCGGCCCATGTTAAGTATGGCCGTCGTTCCCGCGCCGACTTTCAATTATTATTTTTTTTTTGCGTAAGTCGTCCGGGAATAGGAATGTCTGTAAACGACGCTACTCAAAAAAAAAATGACGTAACGACGTGATTTCGCGCAATGCACGGCGGGAAATTTTCTGAACGGAGCATGCGCAGTTCGATCGCCGCGGGAACGCGCCTAATTTAAATGCCTCACGCCCCCTAATCGCGTAGTTTGATTCCGCCGGGAGAAATACACTACGCCACCGTACCTTAAGGGCCAAAATCTCTCTGAATTTCTCGTAGAGCCAGGTAAAATACGGCGGCGTAGAGTATCTCTGATACTCTGCAGGAATCTAATTCTACCTGAATCTGGCCCTTTGTTTCTAAAGGACCAGGCCCCTTTTTGCGATTCGGCACTGCGTCACTTTAACTGACAATTGTGCGGTTGCGCAACGTGGCTTCCAAACAAAATTGACGTCCTTTTTTTTCCCACAAATAGAGCTTTTTGTTGGTGGTATTTGATCACCTCTGCGGTTTTTAATTTTTGCGCTATTAAACAAAAATCAATAATTTTTACTTTTTGCTATAATAAATATCCCCAAAAAATATATAATTTTTTTTCCCCCTCAGTTTAGGACAATAAGTATTCTTCTACATATACATTTTGGTAAAAAAAAAATCGCAATAAGCGTTTATTGATTGGTTTGCGCAAAAGTTATAGCGTCTACAAAATAGGGGATAGTTTTATTGCATTTTTTTTTACTTGTAATGGCGGGTGATCAGCAATTTTTATCATGACTGCGACATTATGGCGGACACATCGGACACTTTTGTCACTATTTTGGGACCATTGTAATTTTTACAGTGATCAGTGCTATAAAAATGCACTGATTACTGTGATACGACACTGACAGTGAAGGGGTTAACATGTAGGGGCGCTGAAGGGTTAAGTGTGACCTAATGAGTGATTCTTATTGTGTGGGGGTGTGGCTTGGCGTGTCACGTCACTGATCGTCGTCCCCTATGACAGGGAACAGACAATCAGTGACAGTCTGACTTGGAAGCACAGGGAGAGGTTTGTTTACACTTACCTCTCCCCGTTCTTCAGCTCTGTGACCTGATCGCAGGACACCGGCGGCGATCGGGTCCCACGAGCACGGTCATGAAGTACCTGACCTGGGTTGCGAACGCGGCTGTGCATATTAACGGGGAAGTAACTGTACGCCAATATGTGCAGCCATCCCATTCTGCCGACGTACATCGGCGTGCGGCGGTCGGCAAGTGGTTAATGTATGTTGTCAGATGTCTCCCAGTGTTGGTTTCGCTGTAATGCCCTCATGTGAGCATATTCACGCATACAGATGTTGGTGGAAGACCATTGGCGCGAAAACCTTCCCGTAGACACAGCAGATATGTTTGCTCTTTTAGGGATGTTCATTTATGCCTCACCAAGAGACTGGCCACTTCTTGGCGACTGCATTTAATGACTCCGAGCAAACAGATCTGCATACATGGGAACTATAGCATAACTATACAAAAATTATGGCCCACTGAGCCATGTCAGAGTACGGTTCACGTCAATGGAAGCAGTTAGTTGGTGTGCACACCTTGTGTGAGATCCATTGTCTCACAGAAAGCATGGCTCTGCATCTGATCGTTTGCACACATCACTGCTAGCATTCTATTTGAATATATACATGTCTGTGATTGGTTCTTTTGAAATAATACAAATGTCTGATTTGCTGTACTCATGTCGGTTGTATTTAACTCTGTTGGAAGGCTTTTCCTGTTGTCAGATCCTTATATGGTCATTTCCTGTGTGGAGCTCACATCCTGTGACATCACTTCCTGTGGTAATTTCTTTTGTGATTTACGAATAAATGATCCAGGCAGACTGGTCTCTAGGCAGTCATTCTGAGGAGCTGAGAACATAAAGGATGGTCATGTCTGTTTACTTGGGTGAGTTTATTTAGGTATTTAGGTAAGATGCATTATATCATTAGGACGAAATGTGTGCTTATTAGCACAGGAGATTTGGCTGTGCGCTCTGCGTACAGCCAAACTTTCCACGTCACTTCTATAAAACATATCCAATAAAAAAATAGAAAAATCGAATTCATGAATTTAGGCCAATATGTATTCTGCTACAGACACTGACACTTTGTGGGAAGGGCTTAAACATCTAGGGTGATCAAAGCGTTAAGTGTGTGCCTAGCCAGTGTTTGTGCTTACAATGTGTGTTGCTTTTACTAGGGGAAGAGCTGGATTAGAGTGGCTGCTTTGCAGAAACACAGAATCCATCCGGCCCCCTGTCTGAACGTAACTCTGCCTTGTTTACCCAGGAAGAGCTTTGTTCTGAGTCTTTACCTGACCAAATTTACGTGATCCAGCGCACAGCTGCTACCCTATAAAAACTGCTATAGGACGGTCAGAAAGTGGTTAAAAAATCCTCCTACATAAGTTGTACCTGTTTATCTGGTTATCTGGGGTCTTCACTTCAGCTGAGAAATTGAGGAAAAATATAAGTGGGAAAATTTACTTTATAGGCACCACTGATAAAAAGTGTAGTGCCCCCCCCCCCTATTTGGCGGGGCGTTACGCTAAAGTTAGTGGGGAATGGGAGAGTTAAGTTGCTCCCGCTCACAAATTGGTTTAGGCTGTTGTCAGTTTCTTTCTAGGCCAGTCTGCATGCTAGGGGAGGTGTTTTTACCCTGGGTGACAGTTGGCGCTGAAAGGGGCTCTGACAGACCCACTTTCTCCCAGCAGCCAATCAGAGGAGGATTTTCCCTCTAGACATGCTGGCGGGAGAGTATATCTGGGGCAGATGCCTGAGAGAAGGGTGCGACGTTCTACGCGGGGCCCGCATTCCAGGTGTGGCATCCACCTTCAGGGTGCGCGCATCCATGGGCCCCGCCACCGAGGCCTGCCTGGACGAAGCTACGCATCAAGCGGAGCTTCACCCTGACATCGAAAGGGGCCCCATCGGCTTGCTGGGTCCCAGATCCTAAGCTGGGAGCTGTACGGTGGGGGATTGGCTCTGGAGACCCAAAGGCAGAGGTTGTCCACGAGGCCTAGGCGAACCACCGGGGATCCGGTCATCACTACATGACAGGTACACTTCAACTGTCCTCTGATGACTCTAGAGAAGTGACTTACTGGGAGGATCCATTAGTTCTACCCCTTTGAAAATTATGGAAAATCCTCAGGCCTGTGGCAGAGGCCCTAATTCCTCCCAGTGACTATCGCAAGTGAACTTTCGGCTGCCAGGCCCAAGTTAAACGCCTGTCCGGGGCACTTTACCCACTCCGGCGGGAGTGGCGACGATTAAGTGTGACTGTACTGAGAGCAAACTGCTCTCTATAATATCCAAGGCCTGATACTGCATTTTTCTTCTGCTCATCAACCTTTCTCTATAGTGTGCCATGTTGATGTTGGCCATGTTGAGCCTTGGAATAAAACTTTGAAAATGCACTCTGATGTCTGGACACTCGCTTTATTCATTTTCCACAAGTATTCCCCCCTAGACAAGTGTAATTGGTAAATTAATACGCCGACCCCGAAATTAAACAGCGGCTCCTTCGGTGGTGAGCGCTACAAAAGTAATACATTTTATTTTACAGACAGTAATTGAGAAAACACACAGTAGTCAAATATATATCTTCAAGACAGCGTCTATACAGCGTCTATGTTAGGGGTGTACAAGGTATCTTCACTTTAGCTGTTCAAAGTCTAGAATTTATACAGCTTGTTTGACCATTCAGAAAGCAGGGGGCGAGGAGATGAATTTATTCTCTGCAGAGCTCAGTGAGGAGAGCTGGTTGAAGGGAAGGGACATACCCCACTTCACACACCACACAGGAGCAGAGCTAAGGCTCTCAATCACAGGCTGGAGCTCCCTCCCCTGTCACCTTTTTACCTCCTGGTGTCAGGAAAACTTGTCAAAGGTGTCTCATGCAGATCGCAAAGGAATGAGGCAACAGACAGAAATGACACTTAGCGCTCTGGATTGAGACTTGATAGAGGGATATGCTTTTTTCAGATTTCATGCCAGAGGTTTACAACCAGTTTAAGGTAACAAAGTAATTGGCAGTGTAATAAAATCCCAAAGCTTCCCACACATATTAGATAACTAACTCCTGTGCCTGACAATTTAATCTGGGTCATCTAAAACTGGAAAGCCCGTGGCTACTTTCAAAACTCAGCAGACACCATCAGCAGTCTGAATTCACAGTAAGAATCTATTTTCTTGGCTATTTCAGATAATAAACTACTGTGCAGGGGGGATATGTTTTCTTTCATACAACCTTTTGTGTTTATCTGAAAATCTTGCAAAAGGGGATTTTTCAAATGGTGGATAGTGATGTGTTTCACTATACCGTATATCTAACCCACGACACCAAAATATAACCTTTTTTTTGTTTCTTATATTAAAGTCATTTTTGCTATGACAGTGTATTCCCCTGAAATATTGCACAAAGGCATAAGTATGTCTTTTTATTTCTTTTATCTGGAGATGTACTCGTTAATCAACTCACTTCTATCTCTGATCCTTAATGTTAAATCTTTACTTCCTTCAAAGGTCAATTCCTCCTCTCACTTATTTCTGAATATAAATGTCTCTCTCCTTCTCTTAGGCCCCTTTCACACGAGGCAGATCCGTTCAGCGGACCCCGCTAGCTCAGCAGGAGATCGCTCCGTTGATCTCTGTTAAGTTGGCAGATGACAGATCCTTCTCTGCTCACTGAGCAGGAAGGGACCTAATCAGTGCCCCGCTGATATTTATGGGGAGAGCTTTAGATCCCATACGATCCGATCCACCTGACGGATAAGGAACTGTAGCGCTACCCCATTCAGGAGCCGCTGAGTATAAGTGGGATCCGCAGACTTTTGTCCAGTCTTTAGTTGGGTTTACTTCAATGCTTTATTCCAAGGCCCAACATGGCCTTCATCAACATGATATTGGACAGGAAAGGTTGATGAGCAGAGAGAGAGAGCTTGAGTATCAGGCCTTGGATATGAAGAAGAAGGGAGCAGTCTTGCTCTCAGCAATGATGAACTCAGTTCGTCGCCACTCCAGTCGGAATGGGTAAAGTGCCCCCGGACAGACCCCTGCCACAGGCCTGGCAGCCGGAACGTCACTTGCAAATGTTGGGAGGACCAGGCACCTGCCACAGGCCTAGTACTTGAGTGAGCGTGAAATTGAAATGAGCGAGTCCTCCCAATAGATTTAGTTAGAGTCACTGGATCCCAGCTGGTTCGTTCAAGCACTATTGGATCACCTGCCTCCGGGTTCTCCTCAAGCCGATCCTCCACCGTACAGCTCCCAGCCTGGGATCCTTTCAAAAAAGGTTTGGGACCCAGCAGCTACTGGGATCCCTCTCTATTTCAGAGTAGAGCTCCGCATGGTGTGCAACTCTGGCCAGGTAGGCCACGCGCCCTGAAGGTGGGTGCCGCACCTGGAACTCGGACCCTGCAGAAAGCAAAAACGGCCGTCAGGCCAAGGCGGCTGCCCCAGATATAGCCTCCCTCAGCATGTCTTAGAGAGGGAACCAACCCCTCTGATTGGCTGCTGAGGAAAGCGAGTCCGCCAGAACCCCTCTAGCGCCAGCTGCCGCCCAGGGGTGGAAACACACCCCTGGAGTGCAGACCGACCCACAGGACAGTTCTGGGAATGACAGCAGCTTAAATTTGACAAATTGTGAATGGGAGCCACATAACTCTCCCATTCCCTACTAACTTTAGCGTAACGCCCCTACAGAAAGTAAGGGGGCGCTACAGAACGTATCGCCATATGTTTTGAGCAGATTAGATGGCAGACGGGTGTCAGCGGACACGTCTCCGCTGACACCTGCCTGCCCACAGGAGTCAATAGGTGGCCTTCTTGGATCTGCCTGAAAAACGGACAGGCGGATCCAAGCGGGCTTATGGTGTCAAAGGGGTCTTAGATCTGGTCAGCTTCTATTCTGTTATTCTTATTTTACTTATATCGTTATTGTGCCATTTTGTTTGCACAATCCACAAATGCACTTAATTCAGATAGTACATCCCTCTGATGAAGGCTTAGAGTGGGGCAACCCGTTGGATAGTGAGTTGTTTGTAGCACTTTTGCGTATGAACAGGAACTGACAAGTACTATACAGAGTGGAAAAAAGACAGCAAGGAAATTAATTAATTAAGAGATTAGCAATGATAGAAATGGAAAGAAACTACACAATAAGGTAGTTGGTTAAATTTAGATTGAGATACCTTGTTAGAAAGAGATAGATAAAATAATTAAGGATGTGAGACTCTGAGATAAGATAAAAGAATAGACGCTGACAAGACTATGATCATTATATAGAACAAAAGTAAATTTGTAATTGTGGCTTTCTCTGATGTTTACATCCTCAGTCTGAAACCTTCTTCATTGATGGCTTTGCCTGAGCTATGAGTAGGATTAGCAAATAGTGAGTAAAATTTCCACTTGCCATTAATAATATTATAGTATAACTAAAGGCAAACCCTGTTTTTGGGTTGACATCAGAAAAGTAAGCTTCCAATGAGGATACAAGTTCTGGTGACACGCCAGAATCCCCTCACTTTGGAGGGACTTCCTCTCACTTCCTGCTTTGGAACAGGAAGTGAAGGAAACTGGGACACAGATGGCAAAATAATTACAGGGGTTATTACCCTCCCTTACTCTATCCCCCCCCCCCCCCCCCCAACAAAAAAAAAGTATTGCCTTTAGTTACACTTTGATGGGGAAAAAAATAAGTAAAGCCAGTGTTTTCTTTCCAGAAAAGATGTCACCCTTATGCCTTCTACACACGAGCGGAAAAAGTCAGATGGAAGTTTTTTTTTTTCATCGGATATTCCGTCCGTGTGTATGCCAAATCGGACTTTTTCCATTGGAAATTCCGACTGAATTAGATAGAGAACATGTTCTCAATTTTTCCAATGAAAATGGTAAAAACCATGCAGGCTCAGAATCAAGTCGACGCTTCCCCGGAAGCATTAAGCTTAATTTTTCTCGGCTTGTCGTAGTATTGTACGTCACTGCATTCTTGACGGTCGGAATTTGGTGTGACCGTGTGTATGCAAGACAGCTTGAGCGGAATTCTGTCGGAACTCCGTTGGAAAATCCGCTTATTCCGACGGGAAAACCGGTCGTGTGTACAGTCGTGTGTACAGGGCATAAGTAATGAGCTTTCACAGATTTGTATGTGGCCGTTTAATGACCATCTTTAGTCTGAGGAGACAGGCATGGCAAGCCAAGAGGAAGATTTTGGCTAGAGAATGTAAACATTGCAGTGGGTAAGTAAGCAGCTTGGGTGGAGAGAGAGGTTAGCGTACTTTTGTTATTATCTTAAACATTTGGCGCCCACGCTATAGCCAAATGACGGCTACAACACAGACCCCAAATGCCGGGAGGACGTCAATAGACGTCACCCCCTTCGCGCGCTGTGATCACCCGAGTCACTGAGACTCGGGTGATCACAGATCCGAGTAAGGGGTCGGTCCCGGCCCCTTACCACATGATCAGCTGTCAAAGGTGGACACACAAAATTTCGACACTTTGGGCCCAATTTGGACATTTTCACTTAGGGGTGTATTCAATTTTGTTATCAGAGATTTAGACAATAATGGCTGTGTGTTAAGTCATTTTGAGGGGACAACAAATTGACAACAAATTGACAACAAATTGTTATACAAGCTGTACACTCACTACTTTACATTGTAGCAAAGTGTCATTTCTTCAGTGTTGTCACATGAAAAGATATAATAAAATATTTACAAAAATGTAAGGGGTGTACTCACTTTTGTGGGATACTGTGTATATATATATAGATATATATATATATATATATATAGATATATATATATATATCTATATATATATATATATATATATATATATATCTATATATATATATTTATCTATCTATATCTATAGATATTGTAAGGGGTTAGCTCGGTAGCGGTGGTGTGTGACCCCCTGGATGGGTTCACTACACACTGAACTATACAGAGAGGCAGCCGAAAACCGTTGAAAACAAAGAGTTTGGTTTATTCTTCCATATTGCTGGAAACAAGTGCAAGCATCCAAACAGCATAAACAAAACAAAACATAAAATAAACCCTGGCCACTTGGGGTGTCTACCTTCACCACACAGGAACCTATCTATGGAGTCTGGCACAGCCTACTTCTGGGCAGACACTGCTGGTCATACAGCAGAGAAACAATAGTCTTTTTGATTTTTATCACACAGAAAAATCAACAAACACCTCACCTCTTCAGAAGTCTTTCTCACTGCTCTCCTTAACTCAAAAAGCCTCAGAATGCAGCAATCAGTAGTCATCCTCTGGATGACTTATAGAGGCCTTAATTGCCTCATTTTGAACAGCTGAAGTTTTCCAACGCCCTAAACCTTTCTGGCTATTTCTGCAGCCGACACCTGATAGTAATTGGTGAATTGTCTAAACAAGGCAGAAATGTATCTCCCGTCTGTGACAACACCCACAGATTTACCTGACTTCCTGTCACAATATCTATCTATCTATATATATATATTCACACACACACACACTGTTTGTGTTATGTTACCTTCACCAGTTTCTAGAAAATATCCCCAGTGTATGGGCAGTATGTTACATTGGAGTTTGGCATGCCTGCTCTACAGTGGTAGATGGCATACAAAGCACCTCTCGCTGTTTGGCAGGCATCCACCAAATAAATATTCGGTTTGGTATCAGATTACTATGTGACTGGTTGATTCTGTAATGGAAACAAAATCATGACTTTGCAATCAAGGACTTTATACATATTTTTAGTGGGGCATTCTTTTTAAACGCTTCACGTGCCATTCAAATGCCTTTCAGTAGGACATGCTGCGTCCAAAGAAATGCAAAACAGGTCAAACAGTCCCTGGACTGCCATGTGCACTGCTCAGTTAAAGACAATGGTATTTTGCTGACCTTCATTTGATTTGTGTTCCAAATGCAGATCATGAGCCCTAAAACTGTTTTATAGAATATTATTATTCCATTTTGGTGAAATTTTTCAGAATAACAAATCAGTAAGGTAATATCTTGAGGAAACAGAAAAAAGGGTCAAAGTTTCTAATCAGTTCCCACTCTATCCAAAATGTAAAAGGGGTTAATGTTCTGCACCTTCGTTCTCGAGTCTGTCGGAGGACACCAGGAGTCTGAAAAACTGCCCACGTTTGGGGATACACCCGTAAAGGACTACCACCTTGTTGAGGTATGCCTGGGCAGCCTAGCTGAGTCAGTTATAGAATGTTGCATTGAATTGTTAATGTTGGACTTTGCCACAACATTTTCAAGAAAAGTTGCATTAACTGTTCTAAGCGTGACCTGAAGTCATTTTAGGGCCCTTTCACATGTACAGATCCCGTGAGGATCCATACCTTAAACACCCGCTTGCTCAGTGGGGATCGCTTTGTCGATCCTTGCTGAGCCGGGAAAAATGACAGGGTGGTCCCTGCACACTGTGCAGGGACCGCCCTGTCAGATCTCTGCTCTCCTCTATGGGGGTCGGATGAACACGGACCGTGTGGAAAAATAGGAATTTCCTCTGTCTGCAGAATCAGAGCATAGCGGACACCGATGAGATTGGATGTCAGTGGATGTTAATGCGCTGACATCCGCAATCCCATAGGGATACATGTATGTTCATTTTTCATCCGAAAATGGATGGATGAATAACAGACATATGGTCCGCGGGTGTGAAAGGGGCCTAAAGGGGTGCATGAAGGTCTCTGGTTTATGAAAGAACTAGGGTTAGTAAGGCACATGTGGGGTATGAAACAAAACTACTACAAAATGTTTACTTGGCTAGACAAACAGGAGGAGTCATGTGGGTGCTATGGGTAACCAAGAACGAATGCACGCATGAGGTCTACGCTAGATTCACATCGGGCCGCATTTTGTCACTGGGATTGAGGTGGCAAAGGTACGCTGGACTGGTGGAGAGGGCATAGACTCAGCGGTATGCCTCCTAAATGCAACATCCACCGAGCAAAGGTGTGTAGTGACATAGAACAAGACACTTCACGGAGGAACTCTGTATATTGACCTGCTACACACTGTCTCAGCTCATCTCTAAGCCAGGGAACCAACAGGCATCAATTAGTGTGCCCATGCGAAAGGTACCCCCATGTACAGGGCAACCCTCCCAACTTTTTGAGATGGGAACGAGGAACACCTATTAGCAAAAGTATGCAGGAATAGGACACACTCCCTTCCATGCCATCCTAAATGAGGAATTCCCCCATTGGCACATCATTACCACTCACTGGTGGCTAGAGGTTACTGCATATTATTAATTCTCCCTAATTGGTTGCTTAACATTGCAGCACATCATTATGGCTCACTGATTGGTTGCTAGAGGTTACAGCACATCATTACAACCCACTGATTTGTTGCTTAAGATTACAGCACATCATCTCACTGTCTGCACACTACAGACTGCAGAAGTGACGGGACCCACCAATAGACAGAAAAGAAGAACTAGAACTAATTATTAGCAATGAGGGTTGAGGGGTGTGCTGTGTATGGAGTGCAAGGCTGAGGGATGCGCTTTGTATGGAATCCAGGGTTTAGAGGTGCGCTGTGTATGGAGTGCAAGGTTGAAAAGAGACAGTCTCCTAGACATCACAGCGCAGGAGAAGAGCTGCATATAACCTGCCGCTGCTCCCCTCTAAATTTTGCGCCTGTGGCGACCGTCCCCTGGCCCCCCACTTTGATGGATTCCCTGCACGCAGCACCTTGAAGGGTAGAGATGCCGGGAAAAAATGTCCTGTTCATGATATAAAGACCTCAGCATCCCTGTGAATGAGGCCTTAATGCACACGTGCTAAAACATGTGTCGTGGTTCCCCATGAAGATAGTGTCTGTTTATATCTTGGCATGGCAGTGAAGTGCATTTTACAAAAATTCAACGTCTAATTTTTCTATATCATTAGTGTGTTGGGAGGGCCGCAGAAGTCAATGACAGCACACTCAAATGTACTGTATTTATCGGCGCATACTGCGCACTTTTTTCCCCTTAAAAGTGCAATACACTCGGGTACATTCGGCCAGGCTCGGCTTTGCTCGTGCTCGCGCATAAACGTCACATAGCGTGAGCACGAGCGAAGCCGAGCCTGGCCGAATGTATCCGAGTGTACTGCACTCGGTATATGTCGGTGGAGGCGTTCAAATTGAGCGCGGAAAGCGGGGATTCGACTCGAGACAGCGCTGGAGAAGCCGGGAGGACACCGAAGACGGACGCCGGACTGGGCAAGGCCGCCGCGCAAGACACCAAAACTGTAAGTACTAAAATTTTTTTTTACAGGTCCACATTAGGGGTGCGCGCTATACGCCGGAGCGCACAATACTCCGATAATTATGGTATATAAAACACGTTTTGATAAATTGACAACAGGTCTTAACAAGCCTTGGTCAATGGCTGTTAAAGCGGAGTTCCTCCCAAAAGTGGAAGTTCTGCTTTAAGTACTCCTCAACCCCATACAATACATTTTATTGGGGGGGGGGCAGATACCTAGTTTTGGCGGCCAGCGCTGTTCTATCAGCGGGCGGCATGGATAAGCATAATACACCCGCCCCTTGCTGTATTTGAGTGTGGCCAGCGCTGTTCTATCTTGATGGGTCCCCCATCTAATAGAGCGAGCGGCGTGAATAAGCATCGGGAGCGAGCGGCGTGTTAACTGCGCATGCTCCAATTACAGCTGATGGACCAGATGTTTATTATCTGCGATTTCCGTGATCTCCAATTGCGTATGCGCAATCCAGGTCGGGCACTATCTGATAGGGGACCCAAATTGTTGGAACACTGGCACTGACTGAAAGCACTTGGACTGTCTCAGCCGCCTCTAGACCAGAACTGCACATGCGCAGTTCCGAGCCAAGTGTTGCATGCATATTTTTTACTGGCAACCTTTTCTCTTACTGGCATAAGAAAAGTGCCCATTTTTAACTGTCTGCCAATAAAAATTCTGTGCGTGATGGCGCTGTCCGTCTTAGAATTCATCTGACAAACGCTTGTGTTTGCGCTCAGTAAAGTAACACACGGTTTGGTGTAGGAATGATTTAAAAAATTGCTCCTGCCATGTTTTTTGCACATTCCATTGAAATGAATAGGCTGTACACAATGGCCCTTAGGTATGTGAACTGAGAGCATTTAACAATAACATCTTGTGACTGGACAGCACTGTGAGACTCTCAGGTGTGACAAAGCGCCATCATTCTTCTCCCTGATGCTCCCCACCAGCACTACCCTACGTGACCCGGCCTGGGCATGACCCACCGGCAGCCGGAGGAGGCGATCCCGGCACAGCCCGGCGCTGGCAGGGTTAAAGCACGGCGCCTGCGCATAGAGCGCCTCGTGACGTCACGCTTGGTGTATGGTGGCAGCAGCGGCCGCAGTAAGGAGAGGCGGGGATTGAGACTCGGGGTGATCACCGGCTTTACTACTGGCCTGGACTGAAGTACCGTGTCCGCTGCTCTGTGACCGGGGCTGCATGGGAAGGACGAGCTTCTCCTGAGAGGACCGGGACAGGGTTTCAAGGTACCCGGGGTGTGCGGGGTTCACACTGTGCCTCTGGGGTTGCTGTATACGGGGGGTGACGGTGAGCGGACTGTACCATAATGAGAGGAGGGGGGCATATGAGGATGTATGAGGACACCCGGAACTTCCTGTGTACCCTCTGAGCTGACCCCCCCCCCCATCCCAGTCTTCATCACCCCCATATCCCTGTCCTCCCATCCCCCCTCCTGTATAATGATCTGCTCAGCCAACCTGTAGGAGCCGGTCACATCTCCTGTGTGGAAGGAGCAGACACTATATGAAGCCTCTGATACCCAGACTGTGCCATGTCCCCTCACACTCTGTTACCTGTCCTCATACATTGCTCCATAGATAATAACAGTATAGACTTTCTGAAAGTCACCATTTGCATAGCCACACCTTCCTGTTATACAGCCTGGCTATTGGTCACCAAGGTCTGCATCCTCGCCAACCTGGATCTAAAGCAGGGGGTCACCCTCCACTTCATTGTGGATCCCATTAGCAGTGTGGGTACCCTAAAAGGGATGGATGTTTCTGGGGTGTGCGTGCGCCTACAGAGTGCGGGGGTTACGGAGTATGCGTCTGCAACACCCCCAAAGTTTCTTCATCTCTAATCTTCATGTATTGGGGTCTAGTACCTCCCTGCGTAGGTGACTTTGATACCCGTGTATTGGGTTCTAGTACCGTTTTTTGTAGGCGCCTATACTACCAGTGTATTAGGTTCTAGTCCCGTCCTGTGTAGGCGCCTATACTACCCGTGTATTGGCTTCTAGTCCCGTCCTGTGTAGGCGCCTATACTACCCGTGTATTGGCTTCTAGTCCCGTCCTGTGTAGGCGCCTATACTACCCGTGTATTGGCTTCTAGTCCCGTCCTGTGTAGGCGCCTATACTACCCGTGTATTGGCTTCTAGTCCCGTCCTGTGTAGGCGCCTATACTACCCGTGTATTGGGTTCTAGTCCCGTCCTGTGTAGGCGCCTATACTACCCGTGTATTGGCTTCTAGTCCTGTCCTGTGTAGGCGCCTATACTAACAGTGTATTGGCTTCTAGTCCCGTCCTGTGTAGGCGCCTATACTACCCGTGTATTGGCTTCTAGTCCCGTCCTGTGTAGGCGCCTATACTACCCGTGTATTGGCTTCTAGTCCCGTCCTGTGTAGGCGCCTATACTACCCGTGTATTGGCTTCTAGTCCTGTCCTGTGTAGGCGCCTATACTACCCGTGTATTGGGTTCTAGTCCCGTCCTGTGTAGGTGCCTATACTACCCGTGTATTGGGTTCTAGCCCCGTCCTGTGTAGGTGCCTATACTACCCGTGTATTGGCTTCTAGTCCCGTCCTGTGTAGGCGCCTATACTACCCGTGTATTGGCTTCTAGTCCCGTCCTGTGTAGGCGCCTATACTACCCGTGTATTGGGTTCTAGTCCTGTCCTGTGTAGGTGCCTATACTACCCGTGTATTGGGTTCTAGTCCCGTCCTGTGTAGGTGCCTATACTACCCGTGTATTAGGTTCTAGTCCTGTCCTGTGTAGGTGCCTATACTACCTGTGTATTGGCTTCTAGTCCCGCCCTGTGTAGGCGCCTATACTACCCGTGTATTGGCTTCTAGTCCCGCCCTGTGTAGGCGCCTATACTACCCTTGTATTGGCTTCTGGTACCTCCCTGTATAGGCTACTGACCCCGGCATTTGTCCTGGTGGCCCATTTGCCCTGTATGGATGAAGATACCCGGCTTTGACAAATGCCCGCCTATCATTGATGTGTACAGGTGTCTGTCCTTGGTTGTATGCAGACATTGCGCTCCTGTAGAAGCTGTGTGATTGAGACCCAAGTTGTAGTTTAATGTGTACAGAAGGTGGATGCTGGGATCTCTTACCACTGTCATAGACCTGGACCTTCATGTCTAGGAGAGGAGAGCGCTGGTAACCAGTGAAGACGCATGCAGAAGGCATCTCCTATTTTTTATTTGTAAATTGAACATAAGGAGGGACTGATTGTCTGGCCCCCACGCCATAGATTCTCTCAGTCTATCTCAGAGGTTACCCTTGTCCTCTGTTTATCCATCAATACGCAGTAATGGGTGTTTGAGGTTTGGCAGTAGCTGGAGGGCTCAGCAATGTCCTTTCACAGGGACCTTTCGGTGATTGTCCGCTGCTTGACAAACCTCAGCTTCAAGTCCCACCAGCATCCTCTCTGAAATAATTAGCCATCCAGTAATATATCTTATTCATGCTGTAGTCTAAGTTTAGATGCCATAGAACATCAGGAACAGGCTTCAACACTCTCTTGAGAAGCTGAACATTCCACCATGTCCTGGTATTTCAACACTTGAGGGTCTAATTATAAATGTTTTCATCCAAGATTCCCACTTTTCTGATTGGATTTGTTTGGAAAAATGTCCGGGGTGATAAGCTGTGTGATAAACATAAATAGACCCCTTAGTTTATGTGGGATTAAACCCAAAATGTAATGTATTGCAACTTGCCAATCATTACATGTGGTGGCTACATTCGTTTTCTCTGGGGCAGATGTGCTTTGACAGTAAAATGCTGCTAGTTTTAGCGGCGCTTTTCGGCCGCTAGCTGGGTGCTTTTAACCCCCACTAGTGGCTGAATAAAGGGTTAAATGCACCCATGTAGCGCCGCCGCCGTGCCCATTCATTTCAATGGGCAGGAGTGGTGTATACACAGCTCCTCCACCACCCAAAAGATGCTGCTTGCAGGACTTTTTCTAACATCCTGCAAGCGCACCTCCCAGTGTGACAGCTTTCTGGCTTTCACGCTGGGCATGCAGGGGAGGCATTTTTCAGGTGCTTTACAGGTGCTGTTTTTAGCCCGTAAGCACCTGAAAACGTGAAAGGGGTCTCGGTGTCCCCCCTCCGTTTTTCTCCTGGCAATCTGGCCAGTAAAGCCCTGTACACACAATCGGTCCATCCGATGAAAATGGTCCGTCGGACCGTTCTCATCGGTTCACTGATGAAGCTGATTGATGGACTGATGTGCCTACACACCATCGGTTCATAAACCAATCGTGTCAGAATGCGGTGTCGTAAAACACAACGACGTGATGAAGAAAATTAAGTTGAATGCTTCCAAACATGCGTTGACTTGATTCTGAGCATGCATGGATTTTTAACCGATGCTCATGCGTACTAATGATCGGTTTTGACCCATCGGTTAGCCACCCATCGGTTCAATTTTAAAGCAAGCCCTCTGTTTTTGGACCGAAGGATAACGGACCGATGGGGCCTACACACGATCGGTTTGGACCGATGAAAATGAACTTCAGTCCTTTACGCACCACTTGTGTAAGGGCCGGTTCACACTAGTGCGCTATGTGAGATTGCATGTGATTCGCACCGCACTGCAAATTACATGCAATGTCTGTGCAGTGCGATTTCAGTCATACAGATAGTATGGCTGATATCACATTTCATTCGGACTAAACACGCACAGGACTCTTTTCTTTTTGGTCCGAACTGTCAGTTTGCCGTGTGATATGCGAGCTGAAATGGGGGTGTCATTACAATGTATTGACAGTCCCCAGCAGTTCGTGTATGGCAGTGTGAACTGCCGTGCGAGACGGGTGTGATGCGGGAACCCGCAGTGGATCTGCAGGGTTCCCGCATCGCACAAGTGTGAACCGGCCCTTGGTTCCCTTACTCTGGATGAAGGGGCACAGCGGCATTGTTAATCTGGGAGGAGGGCAGTGTTGGATCTACTAGCAGATTTGGATGCACTAGCTAATTGCAGCTAAACGCCAGCACACACTACGAACACGGATGGATGAAAAACGGACCTACTGTCCGCACATCTGAAAGGGCCCTTACTGACCAGATGGGAAAATAAAGGAGAGTCTTAAAAAGAAAACAAATGCAGCCATCACATCTAAGCATATGTTTGCTTTTGGGTTTAATATTGCTTACATTTTAAAAATCTCAGCGGAAAGTTGCCCAAGTCCTGTTTAATTTTGACAGTATTGGGACTATACTACAGCAGTTGCAATGTATAATTCATTTTATTTGTATTGTATTCATTCAGCTTATTCACTTTTAGTTGCGGTTCCTTTTTGGAGCTCTCCAGCAGTGTTGCTTCACAGAAGAGTTTTTACAGATTGGATTGATCCCTGTGTTTGTTTATTACTTTCATCTAGTTTGTCAGGTGACAGAAGAAAGAGAAAAATTAATCACCCCCCCTGTGTGTGTTTGTTTTTTACACCCCAAGGTGTTTTTGCCACTATGGGCCAGATTCACGAACACTTGCGCTGGAGTATTTGGATATGCGCCGCGTAACTGTGATGATGCGCCGTCGTTTCTATGTGCCCGTACCCACCAAACTAGATGCGCCCAATAACGGGTCATTTGCGACCGGCGGAACGTTCCGACGCCAGAGTATCGTCAGCGCTTATTTTCGCTGGGCGCATCAGTCGCGCCCATTGATTTCCCCTGCAAATGAGGGATTTTTCCCAATTCACGAACGGATTAGCACCATACGCTGGCTACATGCGCCGCGCGTATCTCGTCCGTCCGGCGCAAAGTTATTTCTACAAAAGGCTGCTTTATCTTTACTCCAGATGGCCACAGGTCAGCAGGAGAGCAGCTACAGCAGCGTTACCGACGATAAGAGCTAGCTGAGCACCCCAACTTGCAGGACAACACCTCTGTCCATGCTTGTCTGTCAAATTTTACATCCATGGAGGAAGACATCGTAGTTCTCCATAGCCGAGATGATGGCTGACAGCTCCTGGCCATTAAAGTTCAGCTTTCTCCTGTGTGTTTGCGGGGAACGGGAGCAGCCATCTCAGAACAAAAGTAACATCACTGCGGGGAGGGGGAGCAGGATATACTTTAGTGCCGGAATGGCGCTTCTACGGGCGCATTTACACGCCCAACGGAAGGCATTGCGCTGACGTTTCCCGTGAAGTGGTGCCGACGGAAGTTGTGAGCATGCGCACAAAGGGGGCGAGTGGAGCCTCACTCACTGCGCATGCTCCGTGGTTGATGCGCTGAACGTAAGCCTCTGCGCTGGGCTCCGCCCATCATTTACATATGATCACACCCACTTCCACTTGCGTCGGGTTACGCCAGCGCATTATCGTTACTCTGGCGCAAGTTTACGCGCAACTGCTATGTGAATTACAGGACTTGCGCTGAAAGGGTCTTCAGAGTAACGTAAATGAGAAGCGTTACTCCAGAGGAAAGATACTCTCATCTACCTGAATCTGGCCCTATATTGGTAATGGATAAACTTGCTGGTATACATACATAGAGCTTGGTAATGTGCACTAGATACTTTATAGCAATGTTTTATTTTTTATTACTGAAAGTAAGGGAACCACGTTTTGTTTAAACTTTTTGTATTTCTCACTTGTATGGTAAAGAATAATGAAAAACACAATTTTTTTTTTATTAAATACCACCACAAGAAAGCTGTATCGTTAAAAAATAAATAAAAAATCTACATTTAAAGTAGGTACACAATGGAGTAATTTTCAGTTGCATTCTATAGAGCGGTAGTGAAAAATGGGCTGGTAATGAAGAGGTTATCTCAGCCTGGTACTCAAGTGGTTAAGGAAAGTTGCTGTCTGCAATAAGGAACAGTTGTGGTCTACTATGGTAATCGGGTGGAATTAAAATTCCTGACATTCTGCATGCTGGGACTTGTAGCTCATCATTTGACTGGCTAAGTGTGTAATGGAGCGTTTCTGTTTTGCAGCGCTGAGCTTTGTATGGAACATGAAATCATAACTGAGTATTGAAAGTGTTTTGTGAGTTTTCAGCTTGTAATGCAGTCCAGGTTTATTATTGGTCATTCTAGGCAAGTGAAAAGTGAAAAAAAGTGTCCTGATGAGGAAAGCAAAGGATCAGGAGCTGGTTTATTTTTGTTGTTGTTCTAAAATTCTGTTTACCACTTAACCGCCTGCTGATTTATACTGCCCCCCCCCCCCCTTTTCATGACCAGGCCATTTTTTGGCATTGTGTTGCTTCACCTAACAATTTTGCGGTCATGCAATGCTGTACATAAAATGCATTTATCGTCCCGCCCCCCCCTCCCACACACACACAAATTGAGCTTCTTTTGGTGGTATTTGATCACTTTATTTTTTTATTTTTTTATTATGAGCTTTAAAAAAAAAAAAAAAAAAGACTGACAATTTTGAAAACATTTTTTACTTTCTGAACATTGGGGGTGTTAATTCAAGTGGTAAATGCTTTTTTCAGTGAGTCCACCGCAGTCAGGTGTTAGGTTTGAGGGCATGGCAGCCCATTTTTATTGCAAGGAAACAAAATAACAGTTCGCACACAGGATTCCCACGCAGGGGTTCTTCAGTAATGTTCATGTAACAAAAAATGCCAAGCCTCCTGGCTCCTAGGCTTACTTAGCCTTGCAGTACCTGGTAAACCTGGCCTCAACAGGATTCTCCAGCCTACTGTCTTCCAGACTTCCTTCAGCCCCCTTTAAACTCGCTAGCCACCTCAGGTCTACCAGCCTCCCCTCCCCCCACACCAGGGATATAGTCTTCCAGGGCAGACAGCTTTCCACACACAGTGTTTGTCTTGAACCAGCTGCACACACTCCACCTTCCTCTCCCCTCTGCTCTCACCAGTCCCTCATTATATTGGTTTTATGCACCTGGGCACACAACCTGCTGGCTATTAACAAGACCTGGACACAGGGTTGGAGATCCCGCCCAAGTATCTGCAGGATCTTCAAACTACACAGCCCCATCCGATATTAGAAAAACCCGGAGAAAGCTGCCAAAACAGTTTTCTCCATTTCAAAACTATGCTCTGCAGTCTGCTGACATGCAGACTCTGTGTCTATACATTTTTTTTATTCTTTTATAATGTCTTGAGTTAGAGTTCTTCATAATTCTAAAGAAAATATCCTAACTGTATCAAGGGCGGATCCAGAGTCTAGTCTCGGGAGGGGCACTGCCAGAAAATAAGGTGTTGCTTACAGAACTCAATTAGGTGTCCGATGTGTCCGCTGCAATGTTGCAGTACCGCTAAAAAATCAATGATTGCCGCCATTACTAGTAAAAAATATTTAAGTATAACTGCCATAAATCTATCCCATAGTTTCTAGACGATTGTCAGGGACTGCAGACATGGTACAAGAGATGGTCAGAGACTGCAGATATAGTACAAGAGATGGTCAGAGAATGCAGACATGGTACAAGAGATGGTCAGAGGATGCAGACATGGTGCAAGAGATGGTCAGAGACTGCAGACATGGTACAAGAGATGGTCAGAGACTGCAGACATGGTACAAGAGATGGTCAGAGACTGCAGACATGGTACAAGAGATGGTCAGAGACTGCAGACGTGGTACAACGGATGGTCAGAGACTGTAGACGTGGTACAGGAGATGGTCAGAGACTGCAGACGTGGTACAGGAGATGGTCAGAGACTGCAGACGTGGTACAGGAGATGGTCAGAGACTGCAGACGTGGTACAAGGGATGGTCAGAGACTGCAGGCATGGTACAAGGGATGGTCAGAGACTGCAGGCATGGTACAAGGGATGGTCAGAGACTGCAGGCATGGAACAAGGGATGGTCAGAGACTGCAGGCATGGTACAAGGGATGGTCAGAGACTGCAGGCATGGTACAAGGGATGTTTAGAGACTGAAGACATGGTACAAGAGATCAATGCAGCCTCATCAGTGCCCATCATTGCAGCCTCACTGTGCATATGAACGCAGCCCCACCTTTGTATAAAAATTCAGTCCCACTTTTGTATATTAATGCAGTCCCACTTTTGTTTATTAATGCACTACCACTTTTGTATATTAATGCAGTCCCTCCTTTGTATATGAATGCAGTCCCTCCTTTGTATATGAATGCAGTCCCACCTTTGTATATGAATGCAGCCCCACCTTTGTATATGAATGCAGCCCCACCTTTGTATATGAATGCAGTCCCACCTTTGTATATGAATGCAGTCCCACCTTTGTATATGAATGCAGTCCCACCTTTGTATATGAATGCAGTCCCACCTTTGTATATGAATCCAGTCCCACTTTTGTCTATGAATCCAGTCCCACTTTTGTCTATGAATTCAGTCCCACTTTTGTCTATGAATTCAGTCCCACTTTTGTCTATGAATTCAGTCCCACTTTTGTCTATGAATTCAGTCCCACTTTTGTCTATGAATTCAGTCCCACTTTTGTCTATGAATTCAGTCCCACTTTTGTCTATGAATTCAGTCCCACTTTTGTCTATGAATTCAGTCCCACTTTTGTCTATGAATTCAGTCCCACTTTTGTCTATAAATTCAGTCCCACTTTTGTCTATAAATGCAGCCCCACTTTTGTCTATAAATGCAGCCCCACTTTTGTCTATAAATGCAGCCCCACTTTTGTATATAAATGCAGCCCCACTTTTGTATATAAATGCAGCCCCACTTTTGTATATAAATGCAGCCCCACTTTTGTATATAAATGCAGCCCCACTTTTGTATATAAATGCAGCCCCACTTTTGTCTATTAATGCAGCCCCACTTTTGTCTATTAATGCAGCCACACTGTGCATGGCACTCACCATGGCATTACCTCGATCACACACAGCAGGTATCTCCTCTCCCGATGTGTGTCATGGAACAAACAGGAGCTGTAGGTCTGTGTTCGGCACGGCAGTGTGCTCTAGCAAGGTCCCCCCTAGACGGGCTTGTGTGATAGACAAAACACTGATTCAATCAGTGTTCCATCTCCATCTACTATCACACAAGCAGGTCTAGCACAGGCAGCACAGACAAACACAGATCCAGCTCTCACACACAGCCAGAGATGCCGGATGTCATACACACAGGAGAGAGGGGAGCGCTGCCGTCAGCTACAGCTCAAAGCAGCCTCAGGACAGGCAGCCTACCGGCCCTGGTGATAATAGAGAGAGAGTGAGAGACTCGGCAGCGGCAGCTGCAGGCAGGCCCGGACTGGGACAAAAAATAGGCCTGGGCATTTTAGACTGAGCAGCCCAGGGGGGGGGGAGAAAGAAAGATAGATAAAGATAAAAAGAAAGAAGGGGAGGAAGGAAGATAGATAGATAGAAAGCAATAAGGGAAGATAGATAGATAGATAGACAGATAGATAAACAAGAAAGATAGATAGATAAACAAGAACGATAGATAATGATAGAAAGCAAGAAGGGAAGGAAGGAAGATAGATAAAGAAAGACATATAGATAAAGAAAGAAGGGATAGATAGATAGATAAAGATAGAAAGCAAGAAGGGAAGGAAGGAAGATAGATAAAGAAAGAAATATAGATAAAGAAATAAGGGAAGATAGATAGATAGATAGGTAGATAGATAAAGAAGGGAAGGAAGATAGATAAAGAAAGAAAGATAGATAAAGATAGAAAGAAAGAAGAGAAGGAAGGAAGATAGATAAAGATAAATAGATAGATAGATAGATATAGATAGACAGCGGTGGTGCGTCTATAGAGGGCACCGGAGCGCCGCCCCCTCTGGCTCAGCCACGACAATGGGCACAGTGGCGACGGTGGGCACAGTGGCGACGGTGGGCACAGTGGCGACGATGGGCACAGTGGCGACAATGGGCACAGTGGCGACAATTAAAGGGCACAAGGACATCAATTGGCACAGTGGCGACAATTGAAGGGCACAGTGGCTGTGTTTGATGGCATGGCACAGTGGTGACACTTGATGGCACAGTGGCTGTGTTTGATGGCATGGCACAGTGGCTGTGTTTAATGGCATGGCACAGTGGTGACAATTAATGGCACAGTGGCTGCGTTTGATGGCATGGCACAGTGGTGACAATTGATGGCACAGTGGCTGTGTTTGATGGCATGGCACAGAGATGACAATTGATGGCACAGTGGCTGTGTTTGATGGCATGGCACAGTGGCTGTGTTTGATGGCATGGCACAGTGGTGACAATTGATGGCACAGTGGCTGTGTTTGATGGCATGGCACAGAGGTGACAATTGATGGCACAGTGGCTGTGTTTGATGGCATGGCACAGTGGCTGCGTTTGATGGCACAGTGGCTGCGTTTGATGGCACAGTGGCTGCGTTTGATGGCACAGTGGCTGCGTTTGATGGCATTGCACAGTGGTGACAATTGATGGGCCCAGTGGCTGCGTTTGATGGGCACAGTGAGGCTGCAATTGTTTTTTTTTCATTTGCGCCCACCAAAGATTTTGAGCACCAGCCGCCACTGTAGATAGATAGCTAGATAGATTATTATCTATCTATCTACAGTGGCAGCTGGTGGGGGGGTGCAAACGAAAAAAAGAGAAAAAAGAGAGAGAGAGAGAAAGAAAGGTGAAGAGAGAGAAGGGAATGAAGGGCACCCCATACATCAGTGTACAGTACTCTCAGTACTCACTCAGAGGCAGGAGGGACTGACTGGATGGATGGATGGATATCAGACTCCATCTTTCCTTTCTGATTGCTAAGCTTGAATCTTCCCGCCCACATCCCTTAGGCAGCAGAACAGTGTCTGTCAGAAGAGTGGGCGGGGCAGACACGGGAGAAGAAGAAGAGAGGAGAGGGAGGAGTAGAAGCAGCTCCTCTCCTCTAACTGGCCGTGGGGGCAGCAAGGGGAGGGGAGAAGTGTCAGAGCTGGCTATGATACCCCAGCTGATCTCTCTCTATCTGGCGCTGTGTTGGTGGTGTACACCGCCGAGGGCCGTTCGCGGGCCGCAATCGGCCCGCGGGCCGTTCGCGGCCCGAAGACGGCCCGCGGTCCACAGGCATTTGCTAGGTTTGCCCTATGGCCAGTCCGGGCCTGGCTGCAGTTAAAAAAAAAAAAAAAAGGAAAAAAAAAAAAAAAAAAAACATTTTTTTTTTTTTTTTTTAAAGCCAATGTGACATGATTGCCTCGGGGGGGGGCAATTGCCCTGTTGCCCCCCCCCCCCCTGGATCCGCCATTGAACTGTATTGTGGTTTGAAAACTGTCACATGACGTTAAACAAAAGTATTGGTATTCCGTATCGGCGAGTACATGGGGGTGAAAACAAAGTATCCGTACTTGTACTTGGTCCTAAAAAAGTGGTATCAGGTAAATATATATAGATATATAGATATTTTCTTTAGACTTATGAAGAAATCTAACTCAAGACATTATAAAAGAATAAAAATGAGTAAAAATGACAGGGTGCTGAATCATGTTTCACCTTTAAATACGTGTAAAATGCTCCAGAAGGTGGACTCGGCCTTCAAAGCGTTAGCCCCATACATGCCTGATTTGGAGTGCATTTGCAGAAGCTCCTCAATACCAGATTTCCATGTTCTTCTATTGTTCCTGATCACCTCTAGATGATGTACTGTTGCTCAACACAGAAAAAGTTCAGGGGCATGTTTTTGGCCCCAGTAGACTTCAGTATGAGAGGGCTTGAAAGGGAGCATAAAACTTTTAGACAACGTTTTAGATGTTTTTACCGCCGACGCTATGGGCGCATTCTGGCCACTAACGGGCCACATCTAACCCCTGCTAGTGGCCAAGAAAGGGTTAAAACTGCCCGCAATGCTCTGCTAAAGCAGCGCATTTCAGGCGGTATAGCCACGCTGTCCCATTGATTTCAATAAGCAGCAGCGGTGGAGGAGAGGTATACACATATCGGGACTTTTTTCTCTTTTTTTCTCTGGCCTTCACACTGGAGACAATGGAGCAAATTTTTAAGAGCAGATTGCAGTTACTATTTAACGCTATAGCACCTGCAATACACCCTCAGTGTGATAGGGGTCTTTAATCTGGAAGAACATATCTATAGTAAAATTAGAGAGTGGTCATTCTAAAGCCTTGCACAAGAGCTCAGTTTCTCACACCAGGGAAGCGGTAGGACCTGGGTCTCGTGTAGAGATCCTACTTGTGGTACATCCTGAAATGTGCACTTAGAACTACTCTGGGCACTGAGCTATGTGATAAGTGAGTTAATCCTAGGACATCGGGAACGCACACGGAGTACCTCTAATTCCTGTGGAAACCAGTCCTAATGTTCAGGCAGCCATGACTGCGGACATCATGTTTGGGTATTTAAATACTAGGTATGTCTTGTATGAAAATAAGTACAGCAATTCTCTTAGAATATTCATCTGTTTTATAAACTCCCACAAAGTCTTAGTGATTCTAAGGCCTCATGCACACAGAATGTGTGTGTGTGTGTGTGTTTTTACTCGCCTAGAAGCCAGCAGCATTTTTGCAGGGGGGAAAAAAAAAGCTTTTAGGAGGTTTTATAGGCGTTAAGCTCTTGGGTGATCAAGCACCTGTGTGTGTTTTTTTTTTTTTTTTTTCTATTCTGCCTCCGAGTCTTGGTTCCCACTATTGTGGATTTCCTTGCATCCAATGCGCATGTCAGGAGATTGTGACCGGCTCAGTGCATGCGCATGAGTGCAGTCCTTGCACACAGTAAGTGTGCCTCACTGTAAACTTAGCTGTGCATGCGCAGCTCAGTGTAAATTCTACAGAGGATTGCTAACAGGCAAGTAAGTGTATTGTATTACAGAAGAGACATTGCATATCTCTTCTGCAATAAAAAGCCTGCTTGTTCGCAATTTCATTATTTTTTTTCCCACTTTTAGTTCTGCTTTAGGTAAATTTGCTTACTTTGATATGCTCCCCTACCTGGACCAGTTGTGAGTTGGATGGCTGAAGTCCTGATCTGCAAGTACAGGACCGTGAAGTGGCTCCTGCTAACCTATCACTGTGACCGTGATCATATACGTTGTAACGTTTTTTATGGGAATCGACTAATGGGACTATAGAACTGAAGCTCTGAATAATTAAGATGCATATATAAAGCCAGATTTTTTTTTTTTCCTTCATTTATTGAACCTGAAATAGGAGTGCATCCATTGGCTTAATGGCGCTGATTTACTAAGACCCCTTTCACACTGAGCCAGTTTAGTGATAGAAATGGTGCTTGTAAAGTGCCTGAAAATTGCTTCCCATTAATTTCAGTGTGACTTTTCACACTGGGGTGGGACGGTTAGGAAAAGTCCTGTATGCAGCATCTTTGGGGCAGTTTGGGAGCTCTGTATTTGGCAATCGCAAAATGCCCTGCCCATTGAAATTTAATGGGCAGTGCTTCGAAAGCACCTGAAAAGCGATTCAGAAGTGCCGCAACACAGGCACTTTGAACTCCTTCTTTGGGGTTAAAAGCAGCCGAAAAGCTTAAACTTACCCAATCAGTTGCAAGGAAAAAGAAAAATAGCCCAGAATTTTTGCTTGCACGTGATTGGATGTTGGAAATGAGCAGAGCGTTGCCACGTTCCCATTTTTTTGCTTTAAAAAGGCATATAAACGCAAATTCAGACGCTAAATGCGTTTTCATTTATAGGCATTTTTGGCCATTAAAAAAATAATTCTTCTAATTGCCAAGAACGAAAAGCGGCATGTAAATGCGGCAAAACGAATGTTTTAAACATAGGTCAAGTTAAAGGGTCACTAAAGGAAACATTTTTTTTGCTGAAATGACTGTTTACAGCAGGGGTGTCAAACTGGCGGCCCTCCAGCTGCTCGGAAACTACAAGTCCCATCATGCCTCTGCCTGCGGGAGTCATGCTTGTAACTGTTAGCCTTGCAATGCCTCATGGGACTTGTAGTTTTGCAACAGCTGGAGGGCCACCAGTTTGACACCCCTGGTTTACAGGGTTTAGAGACATAAAAGTTACCTGATTCCTTTTCAAAATGATTAAAAATAGATAAAAATCAATCATATAATGTGCCTGCAGGTTAGTTTCACTTTTGAACTGGCTTCATGTTTCTGCAAAGTAAAAATAGACAGAACAAAAACAAACCAATCCAGGGCAGTGTTTTTTTTTTTTTAAATCTGATTCTGGGAAGTTTTAGACACACAGTAATGACAGCTTAAACCAGGGGTGCCCAACCTTTTGAAGAGCGAGGGCCACTTAAGCAATTTGGTAACCAGTCGCGGGCCACAATGAACGAGTGGGCAGATGAAGGGTCACGGCTACGCTATAGGCCCTCCGATCCACCCAGATGGAAGGGGGTGAATTCCCTTCTGTTTTTCATATTGAAGGTAGGCGGGAGCGTTAACGGACATCTTTTGCTCTATAGAGGTGAATTGAGGGTCCCATTTGGTTGGGCTGATTGTGGTAAAAGGGCCCAAAACTGCTTTCACTCTGATGTGTGCAGCGTAGTGCTCCTGTGTCTATCCTGCGGGTTAGCTGAACTTTTCCATAGACTCCCCCTGTGGCAAAAGCCAGTGCTGTAGAGGAAGCATCGGCTTATGGGGCTCTGCCCTGCAGCCACTTTCTTCCGCTACCACTAGCCTTGTTCACAACACTGATGCTGCAGTATGGCGGGTCGGCAACCTGCAAACTGGGCTTGCCAAACCGCCATTCCAGAGCAGGAGGTCGCGGGCCACATATGGCCCCCAGGCCACTGGTTGGCCATCCCTGGCTTAAACCATCGTGAGACAGCTCCCAGCACTGGGGTTATAAGGAAACAGACAAGCAGGAAGTGTGGAGAACAGAGCAGTATTACAGCAACTTCAAAGCAAAAATGAACAATAAGGACATGAAACCAGTACTGCAGTAAGGTAAAGGAAGCTATTTTGCTAAAAACGTCCCGTGTACAAAAATAGTTAAAATACTAGTTGTAGCTGGGTATCTTTTTTTTATATATATGTCCATTTATTTTTTTATACCTAAAAATTTGATAACATCGTTTTGATTTTCTTTAAACTGTTCTGTTCCTAGCTTTCTAATATAGAAAATAAAACCAAGCTAGTGACCCTTTTTTTTTTTTTTTTACATTTTACTGGTACCTAGTAATGGGACTGGTGGTGTTTTGAGTCTGGTGAAGTGGGATTGGGGACATGTTGGGCAATCCACCGGGGATTTATAAATGGTTTAAGGACAGCTTCTCCCGCCATTTATTAACCTCCCTGGCGGTGTCCCCGAGTCTGACTCGGGGATAGATTTCTGTGCTACGATCGGTAACCCCGATTCAGACTCGGGCTCGCCTCGCAGCATCCACAGAGACTGTTTACTTACCTTCTCCGTGGATCCAGCGATGCATCGCGCTGTGTGAGCGAGCGGGTGCTCGCTCGATTCACACAGCGTCCCCGTGTGCCGCCGGTCTCCGTTCCCTGCGACGTTACGATGCACGGGGACGGAGAACGGCGCCAAATTCAAAAATGTAAACTAACACTATACATACAGTATACTGTAATCTTATAGATTACAGTACTGTATGTAAAAAATACACCCCCCCTTGCCCCTAGTGGTCTGCCCAGTGTCCTACATGTCCTTTTATATAATAAAAACTGTTCTTTCTCCCTGCAAACTGTAGATTGTCCATAGCAACCAAAAGTGTCCCTTTATGGCAAAAATTGTTTTAGAGCAGCTAAAAAACAGCGATAATAAATCAGAATCACTTGCAGAATTTAGCGATTTGTGGGGAAATTCGTCATAAAAAAAAGACAGCAAAAGTTCTGCAACTGAGCAAATTTCAGTGATTTTGATTTGATTACATTATTGAATAATTTTTACTATAATTATATTATTATTTGTTATAATTTTTTATAATTATTTATTATATTATAATTTTTAATAAAAAAAAATAAAAAATCATACCCGGGATGCCTATTAGACTTTTGTTTGGATAGATTTAAGTGAGTTATTCCTAAGAATTACAAGCCTACAGTATAAAACGCCAATTCCCTTGCAAATAATGGTACCGCTTTCAGCACCTAAAATCTGAAAGAATCATACCGCCAGGGAGGTTAAGAAATGGGAGGAGGAGTTGAGCTCAAGTGTTAATGAGTATGAGATCAGTCAGCTAATAACGAGAGTTCACGCGACGTCGGTAAATAATACCATGGAATTGAATTATAAATGCCTGGTGCGTTGGTACCTTACCCCGGATAAAGTACATAAGTTCTCTGGAATTACCTCACAGTTATGTTGGAGGGGCTGTAAGGAAGTAGGATTCATGGCCCACATTTGGTGGACATGTCCCAAAATTAGAAAATATTGGGGGGAGATTAGAAAAAAAAAAAATTGAGAAATATCAAACGATGATCTCCCTGATGATCCACAGCTTCTGTAAAGTGCACAATTCACATCCTCCTCTGCCCTCCAGCTCTCGCAGGATTGCCTGTCTTTCCTGTGTTTTGATTAAATGTTTTCAAAATATGGGGTGAACCGCCATCAGAATATACATAAACAAGAAGCTGTGCATGTCTGCAAGCTAGTGCACGAGATATGTAAATAACCTGTCACTCAAGCAAGGACTTTGGTCTTTATAGGGAAGTCTGTTTTACTTCACTGAACAATAAAGAGGATTGCTCAGCGCTGGATTATCTCTGTGTGGCAAGACTGGGCACAGATGATGGGAAATCGTATTCTCTACATTGTGACATCAAAAAAATTTTGGGGGTTTACATCCACTTTTAATTCTACACTTTGAAGGTCTGTAGAGAGTGGTGTAGATAAACGAATACAACTTATGTAGGAGGATTTGTTTTATCTCAGAGGATAGTCCCTTCACAGGGTATATATATACAGTGCCTTGCGAAAGTATTTGGCCCCCTTGAACTTTGCAACCTTTTTGCCTCATTTCAGGCTTCAAACATAAAGATATAAAACTGTTATTTGTTGTGAAGAATCAACAAGTGGAATGAAATTTATTGGATATTTCAAACTTTTTTAACAAATAAACTGAAAAATTGGGCTCGCAAAATTATTCCGCCCCTTTACTTTCAGTGCAGCAAACTCTCTTCAGAAGTTCAGTGAGGATCTCTGAATGATCCAATGTTGACCTAAATGACTAATGATGATAAATAGAATCCACCTGTGTGTAATCAAGTCTCCGTATAAATGCACCTGCACTGTGATAGTCTCAGAGGTCAGTTTTTTAAAGCGCAGAGAGCATCATGAAGAACAAGGAACACACCAGGCAGGTCCGAGATACTGTTGTGGAGAAGTTTAAAGCCGGATTTGGATACAAAAAGATTTCCCAAGCTTTAAACATCCCAAGGAGCACTGCAAGCGATAATATTGAAATTGAAGGAGTATCAGACCACTGCAAATCTAGGAAGACCTGGCCGTCCCTCTAAACTTTTAGCTCATACAAGGAGAAGACTGATCAGAGATGCAGCCAAGAGCCCCATGATCACTCTGGATGAACTGCAGAGATCTACAGCTGAGGTGGGAGACTCTGTTTATAGGACAACAATCAGTCGTATACTGCACAAATCTGGCCTTTATGGAAGAGTGGCAAGAAGAAAGCCATTTCTTAAAGATATCCATAAAAAGTGTAGTTTAAAGTTTGCCACAAGCCACCTGGGAGACACACCAAACATGTGGAAGAAGGTGCTCTGGTCAGATGAAACCAAAATCGATTTGTTATGTTTGGCGTAAAAGCAACACAGCTCATCACCCTGAACACACCATCCCCACTGTGAAACATGGTGGTGGCAGCATCATGGTTTGGGTTTGCTTTTCTTCAGCAGGGACAGGGAAGATGGTTAAAATTGATGGGAAGATGGATGGAGCCAAATACAGGACCATTCTGGAAGAAAACCTGATGGCGTCTACAATGGAATGGTTCGCAAATAAACATATCCAGGTGTTAGAATGGCCAAGTCAAAGTCCAGACCTGAATCCAATCGAGAATCTGTGGAAAGAACTGAAAACTGCTGTTCACAAACGCTCTCCATCCAACCTCACTGAGCTCGATCTGTTTTGCAAGGAGGAATGGGCAAAAATGTCAGTCTGTCAATGTGCAAAACTGATAGAGACATACCCCAAGCGACTTACAGCTGTAATCGCAGCAAAAGGTGGTGCTACAAAGTATTAACTTAAGGGGGCGGAATCATTTTGCACGCCCAATTTTTCAGTTTATTTGTTAAAGTTTGAAATATCCAATAAATCTTGTTCCACTTCCATGATTGTGTCCCACTTGTTGATTCTTCACAAAAAATAGTTTTCTATCTTTTATGTTTGAAGCCTGAAATGTGGCAAAAGGTCGCAAAGTTCAAGGGGGCCGAATACTTTCGCAAAGCACTGTATGTAAGGGTTTACAACCTCTCTATGCTCTTTTCTTCGATGGTACTTTTCACAAGATTAGATGCCTCTCTCATGGCTTTATTTCCAGGTGTGTGTTGTGACTGCTATTTCTGGTAGAAGGCTTGGAGCTCTGTGGACTTGTAATGTGAGAATTGTTATGCAGTGTTTTCGTTGCCGTCTGTGATGTACTTCCTACTGCAGAAATTACCTTCATAGTTTCGTGTAACTCTATAGTCACCTGAAAGAACTTTGCGGCATCGTTCTGCTAGACGGCAGATGGGAAGTTATGTGGAACGTGTCATTGTTTGTAAATGGCAGCAGATAGACATGCTGGGATTTCCCTTCTTGTTTAGAACTTCCAGATGAATGAAAGATTTCTGTAAGTGCTTTTCTGGGTTTTTCATGTAACATTATCAGCTTAATCTGTAGTTTCCTGTATGTTGATCACATCACTGCCATGGATTCACTAGTTTGCATTTAAAGTGAAGATGAGACATTTGATTTAACATTTTGGATGGAAAAACAAATATTCCCAGAGGATGAACCTTGATCACTATGGCTCCAGTCTTTTTTAACCACTTCCATACAGGGCATTTTTACCCCCTTCCTGCCCAGACCAATTTTTAGTTTTCAGCGCTGTCGGACTTTGACAATTGCACCGTCGTGCGACGTGGCTCCCAAACAAAATTGACGCCCTTTTTTTCCACAAATAGTTCTCTTTTGGTGGTATTTGTTCACTTCTGCGGTTTTTATTTTTTGCACTATAAACAAAAGTAAAACGGCAATTTTGAAAAAAACACATTTTACTTTTTTGATTTAATAAATATAATATTTTTTTCTTAAATATTTTTTTTTTCCTCAGTTTAGACCGATACGTATTCTTCTACATATTTTTTGGTTGCAATAAGCGTATGTGATCGGTTTGCGCAAAAGTTCTAGCATCTACAAAATAGGGAATAGAATTATGGCATTTTTATTTTTTTACTAGTATAGCGGTGAGCTGCTCCCTTTTTTTTTTTTTTTTTTTTTTTATTTATTTTTTAACCGTGACATTGCGGCGGACATATCGGACAATTTTGACACATTTTTGGGACCATTCACATTTATAAATTCTTTATTTTTTTATATATATATATATATATATATATATATATATATATATATATATATATATATAAATAATAAAAAAAATTTCCCCTCTTCCTTGTTCCCACAAGGAAGTAGGTACAGCATTATAAACGCATACATTGAATTCTACATACAATTTATACTTTGGATACACATTGTTCCTCTCTCCTGAAATACCCCCTGTCTTGTATTTTGTTCTCTATATCTTGTGTATCTTATAGCCATACCATTCAACCCCCCCTTTCCCTCCACCAGCCTCGACTCCTGGTTATCCTCCCACCATGCCCCCCCCCCCCCCCCCATCTCGGTAGTTTTTGCCTCTTAAGGATTTTGCTCTCTATCTACAATATGGGGGTCTATACCTTCCGGTATTTATCCTCCTGTTCTCTCTGAATCTGTTACTCTACTCAGCCATTGTTGTCTTGTTGGGGAGGCCGTACTCTTCCAGAGGATTGGGATACAGGCCTTTGCTGCCGTAAGTAAATGCCTAAGCAAAGAATGTTTATGTTTTTCCATAGATAATGGAAAGTCATTTTAATAGATAATGGAAAGTCATTTTAATAGAAATGCTGCCGGGTTCTCTCCCAGAGTCACTGCCGTGATTTCTTTGACTGTATCAGATACCGTTTTCCAAAATTCTTTCAATTTTAGACATCCCCAAAATAAGTGTATCATGGTTCCCTCTGCCTCCTGGCATCTCCAGCACTGATCTGACACTTGTGGAAATATCCGTTTTAGTAACACTGGTCAGAATTGTATATCCTCCTTTCACATTTATACAGCGATAAGTGCTATAAAACTGCACCGATTACTGTGTAAATGTTCCCTAAAGTGTGTTATAACTGTAGGGGGAGGGGACTCCCAAGGGGAGGAGACCGATGTGTGTTCCTCTGTACTGGGAACACACATCAGTCTCCCCACCGCTGACAGTTCCATGGTCCTGCCGTAATTGCGGGCAATCGTGGGTGCCCGCTGACATCGCAGCTGGGCACGCGCACTGGGTCCCGAGCAATGTGGCGAGTGCGTGCACGCGCCCCCTCTAGCCGCCCGGGAATAGAAGGATGTCATATGACGTCCACTCTGAGGGAGGGTTCCCGTGGACGTCATTTTACAATGACTCAGTAGGGAAAGTGTTAAAAGCCACACTGGCTGATTGTAGTTAGATATGCTGGTCTTATGGTAATTTTGGCAACAAAAGAAACAGTAGGTCTTGCCATGTAATGTGATCTCTCTCTCTCTCTCTCTCTCTCTCTCTCTCTCTCTCTCTCTCTCTCTCTCTCTCTCTCTCTCTCTCTCTCTCTCTCTCTCCCCCTACAGTAAGAATCGCACACTTAACCCCCTACAGCGCCACCTAGTGGTTAACCCCTTCACTACCCGTGTCTGTTCGCTGTAAAAATTACAATGGTCCCAAAATAGTGTCAAAAGTGTCTGATGTGTCCACCATAATGTCGCAGTCACGCTGATCGCCACCATTACTAGTAAAAAAATAAATGCCATAAAACTATCTCTTATTTTGTAGACTCTATAACTCTGGCGCAAACCGCTCAATAAACACCTATTGCAATATTTTTGGTTAAAAAAAATAAGACTACTTATCGGCCTAAACGGAGGGAAATGTTTTTATATAATTTTATTTTTTAGGGGATGATTATTATAGCAAAAAATATTGCATTTTTGTCGCTCTAATTTTGTTTATAGCTCAACAAAATGTAATCGCAAAAAGGCGAACAAATATGTGACACTGTCACTGAATGCAGTGATCATATATTTACTGATCACTGCGTTTAGTGTTAGTGTGACAGGCAGTTATTGTTAGGTCCAGGGTACCCCCCTAATAAAGTTTTAACCCCTTGATCACCGCCCTAGTTAACCCTTTCACCCCCTATTGCCAGCATCACTAAGTGATCATTTTTCTGATCGCTGTATTAGTGTCGCTGTTGCCGCTAGGTAGCTATTTTTTTTTTATTTATTTTAACTAAAGACATGTGGCTGAATACATTTTGGCCTAAATGTTTGACTAAAATTTTAGTTTATTCGATTTAATTTTTTTTTTTTTTAATAACAATTTTTTTTATTTTTTTTCAAAAATGTCGCTCTATTTTTGCATATAGCGCAAAAAATAATCGCAGAGGTGATCAAATACCATCAAAAGAAAGCTCTATTTGTGGGAAAAAAAGGACGCAAATTTTGTTTGGGAGCCACGTCGCACGACCGCGCAATTGACGCAGTGCCAAATTAAAAATACCTTCGGTCATTTAGCAGCATATTGGTCTGGCCCTTAAGTGGTTAAGCTAGGGCTTATTTTCGTGGGTAGGGCTTATATTGCAGGCCTCCTGGAAAATAACACTAGGTCTTATTTTCGGGATACTTCTCATTTTCGGGGGGAAAACGGTAGCTTAAACTTTAGGATAAGCAAACTTTTGCGTTACAGGTTTCTCCTAATGCTGGTTTCCTTTAATAATCTTTTATCGCGGAGAAAAAAAAAAGCAGTAACATATAAACTTTTTTTTTTTTCTTTAACATTAACCTCAGTCAACCAGTCCATTTATATTTAACAAAGCAGTTTATAACCAACATGACAAGGGTCATAACTTCTGCTGACAGCCTGGCTCAGGTGCTAACTTTCCTTCTCTCGCCCCCCCCCCCCTCTCTCTCTTCCTTTTTATTTATTTTTGTCTCATTTGTGGAAAATCTGAATTAATAAAGTCACCTTTTCTGAATTCTGTGTTTGACAGATAATATCCTTCCCCTTGAAAAACCTGCCAGACGAGGTGTTTAGTGTTAGCGCCTGCTCCAGCAGATGCTTATCCAATTATAAGCAGTCCTCTGTGCTCAAGGTGACTTCCCACAGCTGAATAGTAAACCTCTCTGACATGTTTAGTCCAAGTTCAGAAATGGATTGTTTTGTCTTTCAGTGATGAGGCAGTTCTCAGTAATGGTGAGGCAGGTTTCATGAAGCCTTGATGTCTCCTTCAGGTTTGTTTAACTACAGTTACAAGGCAATAAACCAGTAATATATTTCTTTCTCGTACATCACGGGACACAGAGCGGCATATTCATTACTATGTGGGTTATATGGAGTACCTTCAGGTGTGGACACTGGCAATCTTCAAACAGGAAGTCCCCTCCCTATATAACCCCCTCCCCTAGAGGGAGTCCCTCAGTTTTTTCGCCAGTGTCTTAGGTGTTGGTCACGGAATAGCTTTGCTCCACATCCTTTGGGATTAAGGGCGGGCTAACCGGATCTGTCCAAGGAGCCTCAGTGCCAAAGTGGACAGTACCCGGGCCCCAAACCGTGGGGTTTTGCCTATAATGCTCCTCTTTGGAGGGCTGGACCCTGGGCCCAGGACTTGGAGTTTTGCAAAAACCATAAGGTTCCTGTTTTGCCAGGGTGCTATATAGGTCCAGGACAGTGGGTACCTTCATAGGACCCCAGGGCCTGAAGGTCTACTACGCTACCCACGGAGATGGGAGAAGACTGGATCAGTTTGCTGGTCAAACATCCTGCAGCATGGAGCAGGTAAGGGGGAGCCTGCGGGACTTGGTTCGACAGCAGGCTCCCCGGGGTAACCTAAAAGGGGGGATAGCCTGAGTATGCTCTGCATGGGCAACTGTGATCACTATGTCTTAGAGACAGGATGACACCCTTTCTCCCCCCATCACTAGGCCCCCCTGTCTAAAGTGTGTTGCTAGCTAACCTGCTGTTGCTTCCTAGAGGCTAGTAAAGGATCCTTAGGGGCCTTAAAAGAGTCCTACCTGGCCGGGAGTTTTGAATCTGCCGCCGTTTCTGCGCCATGGATCTCCAGCAGCGCGGCTCCTCCATGTTCTTCCTGTTCCGGGTACGCGCGCGCGCGCGCGTGCACGCGCGCGTCTTATTGACGAATTTTCGCGCCATCCAGACAGGAGGGCGGGGGGGGGCGGGCCTGCGGCGTCATACAGGGGCGCGCCCTTCTGCTGTTATAGACAGCAGGCCTTGTCAGGGCTCAGTCTGTGGCTGATTGTTTCAAGAGAGGACGCAGGGCGGCAGAACAGTGACTCCCGGTGGCGGAAAAGGGGTAGTACATGTGGACTTTGTCCCAATGTCTATTGTTAAGCCAAAGAATCCCCCTTATTTGACAGCAGGTTGGAGGCTGGCAAACTTAAGTTAGGGGCATTGTGTATGGTCATAGAAAATATATAATTATTTAAAAAAAAAAAAAAAAAAAAAAAGACCAACATACGGGCCCATCAGTTTGTGGGGACACTAGTAATCTACTTTCCCCTAAACTCTGGAATTGTACTCCTGGCCACTACAGTCTGTTGTGTGGGCGGAGTCCCTCGATTTTGTATTATGGCTTCCAAGGGTTCGGGGTCAAAGGGTACAAAAAAGACCAAAAAACAAAAGGGTTCCCTTTCTGATTCTGATATGCCGATTCTTTCCCCGCAGCTTATTAATTTAAGAAGCGCCTTGGATGAGCCATTAGGGGGATCTGGTGCGGAGGCTGGCCCAGATCAGCCCAGCCCTGTGTTTATCACAGAGGAGATGCTAGCCGTATCCCTAGGGGGGCTAGAAGAGAGAATAGCAGCATTGATCGCTAGAGCTATTCCTGGTAAGAAACGGGTTAGATCCCCATCACCAGGGAGTGTATCCTCAGATGCTGAGATTCTCTCTCCGGAGGAATTAGAATCACAGGAGGATCAACTGGACCTGAACCGAGAGGGTTCAGGAATTGAGGGGTCTACCTCTGAGGAACCATTTTCAGACTCCCAGACGGAAAGACTGTGGGTACAGTCTTTGACGGACATGGTCCGCTCGGCATTTAGTTTGCCATTACCAGAACCTCAGGTTCCTCCGGTATCCTCTCTGGGCTCTTTGAGAGCCCCGTTAAGCAACGCAGTTTTTCCGGTCCATCCTCTCTTGGAGGAATTGATCTTTCGGGATTGGGTACGGCCGGACAGGGTTTTTCTGCCACCGAAAAGATTTGCGGTCATTTATCCCATGGAGGAAAAATTCTCCAAGAGATGGAAGCTCCCAGTAGTGGATGCAGCCATCTCATGTGTGAATAAATCACTAACTTGCCCGGTGGAAAATATACATATGTTTAGAGATCCGGTTGATAAAAGATTAGAAACACTTTTAAAAGCATCCTTTGCTACGGCAGGAGCAGTGGTGCAGCCAGCGGTAGCTGCAATTGGAGTTTGTCAGGCATTAAAAGACCAGACAAAAGAGATGTTAAAAGACATGCCTACCCAACAAGCAGAAGAGTTTGCTGACATTCCCAGAGTTCTGTGTTTTGCGGTAGATGCTATAAAAGATTCCATCCAGCAGGCTTCTCGTTTATCACTATGTTTGGTACACATGAGAAGGCTCTTATGGTTGAAGAACTGGGCGGCAGAACCCCCATGCAAAAAGCTTCTGGCAGGATTTCCCTTCCATGGAGGGCGACTCTTCGGAGAGGATCTGGATAAATATATTCAGACTATTTCAAATGGCAAGAGTACCCTTTTACCGGTCAAAAAGACATTCCGGGCTCCTACATTTAAAAGACAGCTTTTTCCTGTCTCGGGGCCCTCTAATTCCAGGCAGTATCGACGGCCGCCTGCGCGATCCAACGGTAACAGTAGATCGCAGGGACAAACCCCTGGGGGTAAGAAGCCGTGGTATCGCAAGCCGTCAAAGGCAGCCCCTAAGTCTGCCTTATGAAGGGGCGCCCCCACTCTCACGGGTGGGGGGAAGGCTTCGTCTCTTCTCAGAAGTTTGGGAAGCCAAGATCCCCGACAAATGGGTCCGGGCATCTGTAACCACAGGTTACAGACTGGAATTTCTGAGGTATCCTCCGCCTCATTTTCAAGAATCAAGGCTACCAAGGGATCCAGCAAGGAAGGCCTCAATGCTGGCAGCCTTGGATCACCTGCTTTGCCAGGACGTAATTTTAGAAGTGCCAGCCCAAGAGCAAGGCCTAGGTTTCTATTCCAATCTCTTTGTCATACCAAAGCCCAACGGCGATGTCAGGCCAATTTTGGACCTAAAGAGGTTAAACGGTTATCTAAGGGTGCGGTCCTTCCGGATGGAATCCATCCGGTCAGCAGCCGCCGCGCTTCAGAAGAACGATTTTCTGACCTCCATAGACATAAAAGATGCTTACCTTCATGTACCAATCTGTCAGTCGCATCAAAGGTTTTTACGCTTCACGGTCGGGCAGCGACACTTCCAATTCAGGGCGCTCCCTTTCGGGCTGGCCACGGCCCCCCGGGTATTCACGAAGATCCTAGCCCCAGTTCTGGCCAATTTAAGAATCCAAGGAGTCACAGTCCTAGCATACTTGGACGACCTTTTAATTATAGATCATTCACGGACGGGTCTGCAGAAGGCAGTAAACCTCACGGTTCGGTACCTCGAAGAATTCGGCTGGGTCCTAAACCAGGGAAAGTCAGCATTCCAGCCTACAAAGCAGTTGGAATACCTCGGCATGAGGTTAGACACGGAACGTCAAAAGGTGTTCCTGCCCCTTGTAAAGATCAAGGCGATCAAGGGGTTGGTTCAGTTGGTTATAAACAAGAGAAGACCAACTATTCGCCTGTGTATGCGATTACTAGGCAAGCTAGTGGCCACATTCGAGGCAGTACCATACGCTCAGATCCACACTCGCGTCCTACAGGCAGCCATTTTAGCAACCTGGGGCAAGAGGGCACATGCCTTAGAGTCCCCTTTGACGCTATCATCAAGGGTCCGACAAAGCCTGGCCTGGTGGTTGAACCCTCAGAACCTTCTAAAGGGAAGATCCTTCAGCCCTGTTGTCTGGAAGGTAGTTACCACAGACGCCAGCCTGGCAGGCTGGGGGGCGGTCTTCGAGGGGTTCTCCCGCCAGGGAACTTGGGTGAAAGCAGAGAGGCAGCTCTCCATCAATATCTTGGAAATCAGAGCGGCTCGCCTAGCCCTGTTGGCGTGGACCTCCAGATTAAAGGGGTTCCCGGTGAGAATCCAGTCAGACAATGCCACGGCGGTGGCATACATAAACCACCAAGGGGGAACCAGGAGCCAGGCCGCTCAAAGGGAAGTGAACTTGATTTTTCAATGGGCAGAGGCTCATGTACCCTGCATTTCAGCGATATTCATTCCAGGAGTGGACAACCTGCAGGCAGACTTCTTAAGTCGCCAGAGTCTGTTGCCAGGGGAGTGGTCTCTGCATCCCCAGGTCTTTCAGACAATCTGCCAGAGGTGGGGAACGCCAGACGTAGATATAATGGCATCCAGGTTCAACAAGAAACTAGACAGGTTCGTGTCGCGAGCGAGGGATCCGATGGCCTGCGGAACCGATGCGTTGGTGTGCCCTTGGCATCAATTCAAACTTCTATATGCATTTCCTCCACTACAGTTACTCCCCCGCCTGTTGCGCAGGATCAGAGTGGAGCACAAGCCAGTCATTCTAATAGCTCCAGCTTGGCCCCGGAGGGCTTGGTACTCGCTAGTCCTGAATATGGCAGTGGGAGACCCTTGGACTCTTCCTCTACAACCAGACCTACTCTCACAAGGTCCGATCCTCCACCCTACATTACAGCGTCTAAATTTGACGGCCTGGAGGCTGAATCCCTGATTCTCAGGGGTAGGGGTCTGTCTAGGCAGGTAATCCCTACCCTGATTAAGGCTAGAAAGCCGGTCTCCAGGGTAATTTATTACAGGGTGTGGAGGAATTATATAGGCTGGTGTGAATCCAAAAGATGGAATTGCCGCAAATATACTATTGATAGGGTGTTAAGTTTTCTCCAGCTAGGAGTGGATAAAGGCCTGGCACTAAGCACAATCAAAGGACAGATCTCAGCTCTGTCAGTGTGGTTTCAGAGGCCGCTGGCCACCCACTCGCTGGTAAAGACCTTCTTACAGGGGGTCTTGCGTATTAATCCTCCTGTCAAGTCACCAGTTTGTCCTTGGGACTTAAATCTTGTCCTGTCCACTCTACAGAAACAGCCTTTTGAGCCTCTGGCTGAGATTCCTTTACTCTTACTGACAAGAAAATTGGTTTTCTTGGTCGCCATAGTTTCGGCCAGGAGAGTGTCAGAATTAGCAGCCTTATCGTGTAAGGAACCATATCTTGTTCTGCATAAGGACAGGGCAGTTCTCCGGCCCCATCCTTCCTTTCTACCAAAGGTTATATCCAAATTTCACTTAAACCAGGATTTGGTACTTCCATCCTTCTTTCCAAAACCTACATCTAGAAAGGAGGGGTTGCTGCATACCTTGGATATTGTCCGGGCCATGAAGGCCTATCTTAAAGCTACAGAAAAGATCCGGAAAACAGATGTGTTATTCGTTCTACCAGATGGCCCCAAGAAGGGGCAGGCAGCTGCAAAATCCACCATCTCAAGATGGATTAGACAATTAATCATTCAAGCCTACGGGTTGAAGAGGTTGCCTCCTCCGTTGTCGGTGAAGGCCCATTCTACCAGGGCCATGGGCGCCTCTTGGGCAGCACACCATCAGATCTCTATGGCTCAGATATGCAAGGCAGCAACGTGGTCATCAGTCCACACGTTTACAAGGTTTTATCAACTAGACGTGAGAAGGAATGCGGATTCTGCCTTTGGACAGGCAGTACTACAGGCTGCAGTTTGAAATCCTCGGGATCAGAAAACACCCTTGGATATAAATAAAAAAAAAAAAAAAAAAAAAGTTTTTTCTTGACTAAGTTGGAATTATTATGATTTGAGTTTATCTCTAAATTGAATCCTTCTTTGGAAGATGTCTCCCTCCCCTCATTAAAGCATTGCTTTCGGACATCCCACATAGTAATGAATATGCCGCTCTGTGTCCCGTGATGTACGAGAAAGAAAAAGGGATTTTTAAATACAGCTTACCTGTAAAATCCTTTTCTTGGAGTACATCACGGGACACAGAGCTCCCACCCCTCTTTTGGGTGACCATTTTGGGAGGCATACTGCTTGCTACAAAACTGAGGGACTCCCTCTAGGGGAGGGGGTTATATAGGGAGGGGACTTCCTGTTTGAAGATTGCCAGTGTCCACACCTGAAGGTACTCCATATAACCCACATAGTAATGAATATGCCGCTCTGTGTCCCGTGATGTACTCCAAGAAAAGGATTTTACAGGTAAGCTGTATTTAAAAATCCCTTTTTTTACCTATGAAAAAGATTCTCCCAACAATCTACCATGAGCATTGCCACCATCCCGGTTATATGGAAAGGTAAAGATTACCTCCAGAAAAAAGGGATTTTAAGGGCAATGAAACAAATTACAAAAAATTGAAAAAAATATAGAATAATTTTAATATAGAAAATTACAAAAATATAGCAAAAAATTTTGAAAAATTAATTTTTTTTGTCCCGCGTAATTTCGTTAGACTGGCGCATCCGTCCGCGCAAAAGTGCGATAGACACACCATTGATTTGCTAGTCAAATATGCTAATGAGGGACTTACGGGGATCCACAAAACAACGTTGGGGCAGCGCAGGCGACGCAGTGTGCGCAACAGCAAAATGTCCTGTCTAAAATTAGAGCTGATAAAAGCTGGTCTAAAAAAAGAAACAAAGTCTACTTGTTAGATAAAGCAACACTGTTAGTGAGCAGCTCAGCAGTCACACGTGTTGCTCAACAATCTGTATGCCAACATGCCAGGGGCATCGTCGCGCATAGCTATACTACTGACTTTAGATGAACAAAGGAGGAGGGCACGGAGGATGGCACGGGAGAGGATATACCGTACCCGCATAGACCTGTTTGGCATGAGTGATTCTGAGGTGTATCGCATCTTCAGATTCACCCCTCATGCCATCCTGGAATTAACCACAACCCTGCAGGATGACATCACCAGCCCAACACACCGCTCACATGCAGTGCAGCCACTGGTCAAGGTCCTGGCAACACTCCATTTCCTTGCCAGTGGCTCTTTTCAGCGTACAAGTGGAGTGGTGGCTGGGATGTCACAATCCTCCATGAGCAGATGTGTGCACCAGGTTGTCCCTGCAATCCTCAGACGCATGGCCAACCAAATCATCAAACCCACCACTGAGGACCTGCGGCTGAAGGCAATGACAGATTTCTACAGAATTGCCAGATTCCCACGCACTGTGGGGGCCATTGATTGCACACGTGGCACTCCAGCCCCCCCAGGAGACAGAGCACATGTACCGCAATCGGAAGCATTGGCATTTCATCAATGTACAGGTGATAGTCGATGCCCAAGGCCTCATATGGCACGTCCGTGCCAAACACCCGGGGTCCAGCCATGACAGCTACATATACAATCAATGCCACATCCGATTGGAATTCGATCAGAACGTGTATGGGGACACCTGGCTGGTTGGTGAGTGACATGGGTGGCAGGCATGACTATCCCCTCCCATGATGCACATCACAAGGGGCACATGCATGACTAACATCCTCCTGTCTTTTCCCTTCCAGGTGACTCTGCATATCCACTGGGACCCCATCTCATGACTCCTATCCGGAACCCCCAAACTCCAGGAGAGGAAAGATACAATCAAGCACATGCTCAAACACGAGCAGTGGTGGAGCGCACCTTTGGCATCCTAAAGTCACGTTTCCGATGCCTGGATAAGTCTGGGGGTACCCTCTTGTACTCCCCAAACTTCGTGTGCCAGATCATCGGTGCATGTTGCATGCTGCACAACTTTGCAGAAAGAAAGGGCCTGCAGATTGACCTACGTGATGACCTGACCCCTGAACCAGACAATCCCCCCCCCTAACCGAGGTTAACCCGTCTTCTGAGGGAAGAGCAGCCAGGAGACAGCTCACATTGGGCATCTTTGCACGTTAAACATACACATTAATCATGGCACAATGAGAATGCATGCATGCACACCACTGTGGTCCCTAGCACACACACCCCACATCCACATCAAATTGGATTGGCACCAGTCCACCATGCAGGACTTGTGAGCAGCAACGCCACGCCAAGGCTCCAATTATGTCACTGAACATTCATACACCTATCACACGGACCTGGGGATCACTTCTCCCTGGTCCTGGGGAACCCTTCTCCACCAAAATTGAGGGTGACACCCCTTTTCCGGCAGGGGCGCACCCGGCCACGGCCCCGGCTTCTCAGGGGAGACTCATGGGGAAGGGGTAAAACCGGGGAAGGAGGATCAGCCCCTGATCTCTGCCCACCTGGTGGCCTGCCCTCCAAGGCCACGGCAATTGTGTCCAGGGCAGCACCAACTGTTGCCGTGTTGGCCTGGATAGCCAGGGTAAGGGCCCTCACATCCTGCCCAACGCCTGCTGATGTCGTCTGCAGGTCATTTAGGCAGGTTGTGAAAGCCCGGGAGTGGGAGTCCAGGTTCCCCAGCGTATCCTTGATGGAGGACAGGCTCTCCTCCATCCGCACCAATGTCTGGCTGACCTGTCCCAGATGGCGGGTCTGGAGGAACTGGTCCCTTCTCAGGGTGGCGGGCAGGAGATCGGCCAACCCCCTGGTGGTCTGGGATGACATCTTGCCTCCAGCTGATGCTTGTGGACGGGGAGAAGGGGAGGCCCTTGTGAGGGGAGCCATGTTGGGGGAGGAGGGGGGGGCTCCCCCTTAGGGAGGCCTGCCTGCTGGCAGCCAGAGGGGAGGAGTCCTCAAAACCCAAACGTCCAGTGCCTGACATGGACTCCTCCTCCTCATGATTCTCCTCCTCCTCATGATTCTCCTCCTCCTCATGATTCTCCTCCTCCTCATGATTCTCCTCCTCCTCCTCATGATTCTCCTCCTCCTCCTCATGATTCTCCTCCTCCTGTTGAACCTCCTCCGCGGACTCCGGCCTTGTCGGGGGGGCCTCATTAGGCTGCTGTCCTGGGGTTGGTGCGGTCAGGCCAGATGGCCCTGCACCCTCCTGCACATCTGTGGATGACACAAAACATTCACAGGTTGGAGGATCCACACACTTGCCACATATTCCCTTTCACCCCCTCCCCCACACATGCTACACACCTGATATTAAAAAAGAAAACAACTTACCTGGCACCACGGGCTGGGGACTGGAGTCAAAGCCGGGCAGGCCCTCAACTTCATGCCGATGAAAGGTCAGGGCCACCGCACGCTCCTCCGCTGTCAGGCTAATACGGCATGGTGGGCCCCCTCCTGTGCCCCTGGCATGGGCATGCATTCTGGCCAACATCTTTTTGACCAGACGCCGGAGGTCATTGATTTTTTTGTCAATCCCAGACCTGGTCCGTGTCTCCCCCTGCCCCGCAGAATTCACCTGGTCAGTGATCCTATCCAAAATCTCCCTCCTCCTGGCCGGGGTGGTGTTGGCACTCTCTGGGCCGTGGAGGTAACGCCCATACTCGCTAATGGCCCGGGCAAGAATCTGTTTTTCCACAACTGTAAAATTAAGCTTTCGTTTTCTCTCAGTCATCCTTTCAAAAAAAAAACAGTCCCAGTCAACAAAATTCACGCACACAAACAAGCACAACCAATCACAAAAAAACACACACACAGAGAGAAAACGACTCAGCAAGAAACAGTCCCCAAAAAAATAAAAAAAATACAGCAGGAAAAGAAACAAAAAGAAATATATCAATCAAACAAACAGTCTCTCAAACACTTATCAAAAACCACTTTCAAAAATCTAACAACCACTTGATCACACAGAACACTAATCTGACAACTACAAAACACACCGCAACGAATAACAAGAACAAAAGCACTTTGTTAAATGGGAAGGCACGTACTTTTGCAAAGGAAGTGCGTTTGTGTGTGTCTATTTATACTGTTCGCGTAGTTCACAACGTTGCCCTAGTCCATTTCCAATTTCACTGATTGCGCCGCTCCCGAGTTGTGAGCATGCGCACATCGGAGCTGACATGGTCTCGTTCAAGCGCGCATGCGCGAGCCGGCCGGCCCTTCATTTGCATGGGGTCACGGCTCATTTCAATGTAACACGCCCACGTCCCTCCCAATTTGTATTACTCCTCCTTACGCCTCTGGAAAAACGTTACGTATGCGCAATTTCCTGCGCAAAAGCTACGAGAATAGGGTGATTACGTGGCAAAATTGCGCACGTCTAACGTAAAGGCGGTGCGCTACGCCGGTCCAATAATGCGCAGATGTACGTGAATCTGGGCCAGTATCTCTGCAATAGAAAATAATCAGACTAATACATGTCTTTAAATACAGACAATCAAACATGATGGCTAATCATATATTGATAATCTGATAGACAACATTTGTACAAGATGCAAAAACAAAAAAACAAAAAAGAGAAAAATTTGCTTACATGTGCATACGTCTGTCATCCAAACATGGCCTGGTCACATGGTTCCCTAAAACTACATTAATGTCCATTTCTCTTATTCTGCCTGCTGAAAAGATAAATGCATTTTCACAATCCAATACCCCTCCTCAGTTTAGGATCTTGATAGGCTGAGACCACTATCGCTATATATAAATCTTGGTAGGAAACTGACTGTTGGAGGAAAATGTCCCTATCATCAGCTGGATGAGCTAATATTTGCTCAGTGATGGCTGTCTGCTTTGTACTAGTATACAGTCTTAAAGGATCACTAGATACTTTTATTTTTTTTATTTTTTTACAAACATGTTATACTTCCACTATGCAGCTCGTTTTGGCCCTGAACCTGGTCCTCTGCGGTCCCTCGGCAGCTGTCTCGGCTCCAGCTGTACTATCGATCTGACGTTAGTACAGCGTTCCCCCCCCCCCACTGAGCTGTGTGTTCTGACGGGGGGGGGCCCCCAAGTCCTGCAATCGGCATCTTTCGTGGCAGTGGAGGAGCGCTGTATACAGCGTTCCTACACCGCCCCTGCCCATTGCAATCAATGGGCAGCTCTTCCAAAGCTCCTGTAACACTGTAACCCCACTAGAAGCCAAAAAGCGTGCGCTAAAACTTCGGTAAAGCGCCACTAAAATTAGTGGCGCTCTACCATGAATGGACCCGCTGCCCCAATGTGAAAGTGGTCAATGGACCTGCTGGGCATACACATGGGCCGAATATTGGCTGGTTTTTATTGAACTGATAATTGGCCCGTGTGTAATGGGTATAAATGCACGCCTGTCAACAAGTCTCTCTCGCGTGCGGTCCATCAGTTCAGTCACTTCATAACGTAATTCTAGAAGAAAAAGTGGCACATGCTGCATATTTTTCTGCACTGAACTATACTAGAACGTGGTAAAATGCACATGGTGAAGGGGAAAAAAAACAGAACGCATCAAAAACGTGCATGTAGAAATGCATCTGGACTATATCTCTCTGTGATTTGGCTAGGGAAGGGGAAGAAGGGTTTTTTTTTTTTTTTTTTTTCCTGCTTAGATTTTTGTACTTACAAATCATTTGTCATTTATTTTGTTAAAGCTGAACTCTAGCAACTCTAGTTGTAGCAGGGGCCAATCGGGTGTCTTGGATTTGCATATGCTGGTGAACAAAAGCAGTGAGATGACATCAGGCTTTGCTGTTTCTTCACTGCCCAGTAACAGGCTGGAGGAAGGAAGGTGACCAGGCACTGTTGCTTAAAGTGATGATAAAGGTAAAATGTTTGTGGTGGTGTGTTTTTTTGTGTATATTTATAATTTTTTTATAATGTTCAATCCTGATCTCTGGTCTGTGTGTCCATTGACGCACAAAACAGGGCTTAGCCCCTATCCCTCCTCACTGGTTGTCATTGTTGGTGGCCAGTGAGGAGGCACAGTGCCGGAAGGCCGCTGCTCTTTTGCACATTGGATTGAAATTGGGCTCCGGTAAGTATAAAGGAGGGCTGGGTGGGGAGCTGCATACAGAGTTGTTTTACCTTTTATGCATAAAGGTTAAAAAAAAAACTTCAGGCTTTTAGAACAGCGGAACTCTTTTCAAAAGTTCTGATTTAATTTGGCATATCCTTTGGGGGGGGGGGGGGCAGGTACTTGGGTTTTAAAGTTCTCAACCCCCCACTCTCCCTGTGGGACACCATTTATAGGTGCCAGAAGACTGCAGGAACATTCACAAAGCATGGCTCGTGTATGCACAGTGGGCAGCCGGCTGTGAAACGGCATAGCCGGCTGCCCACTGTTGGGCTGCTGGCACTGGGAACCCGAAGGCTGGGGAAGAATTAGCCCAGGAAAGTGTGGCGCTGGGCCCCAGAACAGGTGAGTTTCCTTTTTATTGGAGACCTGTAGGCCTTAAGAGTTCAGATTGTTTTAAGGCATGTTTGGTCATAACTAGGGTTGCCCTGATTTTGACTGACTCCTCTGGTCAAGTACTCGCTGATACCGACATTCAATACCTTTTGCAGTGCGATTTGAGCCCATACAAACAAATGGGCTTAATTCGCACATCAAAGAATTGTATGCAGTTTTGAACAGGGATGCAGTTGTTTTCACAATTCACATGTAGTACATAATATATCTTGCATGTCAAATCCAAAACCACTGCCACTTGCAGTGTCTCTGCACTGAAGACTAAAGCTGGATTGAGCTGTACTGAAATTCAGCAAGGACCATTAGGAATTTGAACCGTGTATGGCCATTTCCATTCGAGAGAAGTTGATCGTTAGGATTGACTTCTCTTGAAAGGGAATGTTGGAAAACTTGTGTTGATCAGCAGCTAATTGGTGTATTCTGACAGCGGAGGAGTCTCAGAATGTCTCGGAATGAACTTCCTCTTTACTACTAATCTCCCCATCCCAATGTAGGAGGCCACCAGCAGACTAATTGGGGGCGAGGGAAGCCCTGTATATTTACTTTCTGTACACTTTCCTCTATTTGTTTCAGCTGCTGTGGTTCATTTTTTAACTTCCTTAGTAATTTATTTTTCTGCAGTATCTTCCCCAGGTTTACCAGATTCCAACCATCTACTTAACACATGGGCATGCCTGTAGTGTACCTGTATTCTTGTTGGATCGCGGGCATCCATTTTTCAAAAGTTGCAGCTTCCTCCTTGTCCGGTTCCCTGATAGGCGTTTGACACTGTTTTGCTACCGCCTATCACGAAGGTCCTCTCATCCTCGGACCTTCTTTCATCCTCGAACAAGAGGACGTCCATGATAGGCTGAACACAGTGTCTGCTGGGAAAGTCAGAGGATAAGAGGACTTCGGTGATAGGCGGTAGCGGAACACAGTTGTCAAACGCCTATCGCGGACCAGGAGGAAGCCGCGACTTTTGAAAAATGGACGCCCGCGACCCCACAGGTACACTGACTTGGGTATAAGCCAAGGGGGCTTATATATCCATTTTCAGTACCAGTACCGACACATATGCCAGATTGAGATTTATCTTACTACCGACACTTTAAGAACTTGTCGCTATGGCCGTGACAAATTCCTAAAGACTTACTACCAGTTTCCTAATTGTGGAACTGGTTTTCATGCTGGAATCCATCCCTTGAGTCTTCAAGGAGTGAGAATTCTCAGCTAAACATATCTTCCTGCTTGCATGCCTGCGCTACATACAGATGGACTCCAGGAAGTAAATGCTACATGAATCATCTTCCCTTACTCAAAATGGCCAGAAATGCTGGGGGTTGTTTTTCAAAGTGATTCCTCATAAAAATTCAGCATGGAGAGATGGATGGGGGAGTTTTTTGTGGTCCCAGATGCAGTGTAGCTCCTCTATAAGAACTCTGAAAGCTGCAGGAGATTTCAGGCTCTCTTCGTTCTTCAGGCTGCCAGAAGTGGATCTGGATGGTGGGCCTGATCTTTAACCCAATCACTGGGATCTCATGTACCAGGCTCCAAATGCCCAGTGTGCATGAGGCCCCTTGGTATGTAAGTTTTTTTAGGATGTTTACCTCTTTAAAAATCTTGTCAGTCGAAGTTACTTTGCATTGACTCAGACGTGTGAGCTGTCTGATTAGTCAGCCTTTGCAGGTGAACTTTACTCCTTTGTTTTATGAATGTAAGATGTCTGCAGTAATAAGTGACAGTGTGGTGTATGTAATGTGGAAACTTCAACTTTCACCTTTTGGCTAAACGATTGTGCTGTTTTGTAGCCTTAAAAACACACTTACATTTACTTGTTCCCCTTAGGCCTTATCACACTGGCAATGACATGCATGTGTTTGTTATAGGATACTTTTATTAAAGCCTATATATGCATGTAATGATTTTAAATGGTATAATTCATGCTGTTCACTAGGGTGTGGTCAGTTTAGCTGCACTTGGAGATAATCAAATTCTATGTGTCCAGGGTAGATTAGATACTCAAACTAGAAGAACATTATTTGGGAAACAATTTTTTTGTTTTAATTAAAATGAATGTAGCCTCAGGTAAAGTAACCAAGTGCCTGCAGAGTAGGGTTGTCCCGATACCACTTTTTTAGGACCGAGTACAAGTACCGATACTTTTTTTTCAAGTAGTCCCCGATACTTTTTTTAAACGTGTCCCCAAATGCAGCCATGTATGTCCCCCCACATATTGCAGCCATGTCTGTCCCCCCCACATATTGCAGCCATGTCTGTCCCCCCCACATATTGCAGCCATGTCTGTCCCCCCCACATATTGCAGCCATGTCTGTCCCCCCCACATATTGCAGCCATGTCTGTCCCCCCCACATATTGCAGCCATGTCATGTCCCCCCATACCTCCGCCGCCGTCGCTGCTGCAGCCTGCAGGGTTAATCCCCGTGCAACACATACCCGCAACGCCATGTATAAACACGCGATTGGACGGATCCGTCCAATCGCGAGCAAGGGGGGAGTGTCTATGCACGTATCCGTGTATAGACACTCCCCCCTTGCTCGCGATTGGACGGATCCGTCCAATCGCGTGTCTATACATGGCGCCGCGGTATTACAAGTTTACACGGGGATTAGCGCCGATTGGCGGCGGGCGACATGCGACGAGCGTTGTGCAGCGGGCGGGGGGGGGGGGAAGTATTCTATTTTGGTATCGGGGGTATTTGGGGGAGTACAAGTACTCCCGCAAATACTCGGAATCTGTCCCGATATCGGTATCGGGACAACATTACTGCAGAGCCCAGTTAACATTTCCAGAAATGCTCTACTGCACTTTCCGATGAAAGGCAAATGGAGTTTCGACGGAAATTTCGATCGTGTGTGGGCCCCATCTGACTTTTTTCCATTGGGAGTAAAAAAAAGAACATATTTTAAATTCTTCCGATGGGGGAAAAAAATCCAATGGGAAATTCTGATCGTCTGTGTGGAATTCCGTCGGAGAAAAATCCACGCATGCACACAATCAAGTCGATGCATTCTCGGAAGCATTGAGCTTCATTTTTCTCGGCTCATCGTAGTGTTTTACGTCACCGCGTTTGTTAGTCTGACAGTGTGTATGCAAGACAACTTGAACGGAATTGCGATGAAAAAAATACATTGGATACTCCGATCATGTGTACGCGGCATAAGCGTTACAAGCCGTCCTAATCCAATGTAATCTGTACAGAAAGCCAAAACTTAAAATGGAACTTTAATCAAAAAGTGAAGCCCTGCTGGTTTAATCACTGCCCCCCCCCCCCCCCCAGCCTGTAGTTACACTTTTTACTGGGGAGTACCCATTTTATCAGTACCCGCTCCCACTTCTGAAATCCTAGGTGAGGATGGAGTCTCAGGTTCCGCTCCTTTACCTCAGCCTTATGGTACATGTCACAGAAGGCTGCAGGACCCATTCAGAAAGTAATGTGCTGGTTCCCATATTCAAGTACAGTATTTTGTAGCTGCTAAATAAAAAAAACAAAAAAAAAAACAACTTTGAGTTCCTTTTTAATATCCTGTATTTTGGGCACTCTTATGCCATCGGAATAAACGTTTTCTCCGACGGAGTTCTGCTCAAGCTGTCTTGCATACACACGGTTATGCCAAATTCCAACTGTCAAGAACATGGTGACATACAACACTACGACTAGCCCAGAAAAATGGAAGTTCAATGCTTCCGAGCATTCGTCGACTTGATTCTGAGCATGCGTGGTTTTTAGTCCGTCGGAATTATTTTTTTTTTTTTCTCCATCAGAAAAATTGAGAACAATTCTGTTGGAATTTCCGACAGAAAAAGTCCAATGGGGCATACACACGGACGGAATATCCGATGAAAACCTCCCGTCTGACTTTTTCTGTCGGAAATCCTGCCTGTGTGTACAAGGCATAAGTTGGTAGTTGAACCACCTGTATTGTGTGATGGGATGCAGTGTCTCCAGAAAACCATCTGGAAGAATGTCACAGGTTCCTGGGGCACAGCATCGGGTTAGTTTCTGTTGCTTGAATTACTCTTGGAACTCGAGCAACTCGCAGAATTCGCGTCTATGCTTTCTTCTCCAGTCAGTTGGTCATTGACAGATCGAAATTTGTCTGGTTCAGCAGGAACTGGTTGAGTTGCAATTTATCTATGGGCAGGCTGGTTCTACTGAAGTCAGTGTGTTGGTCGACTTCAGTACAGCCAGCCTGTTTTGGTTTCTTTCATGCTATAGCCGCCAGCAGTGATCATTGTTATCCGATGGTGAGGTAACCTCCTGCTGTCCAGAATACAAATACAATAGCGCAGTGGGAGGTATGATTAGTTTACCCTGCTGTTCTTCCTCTGTCTACTGATTATTAGGGTAGATTTACACCAAGTGCAGTAGGACTGCAGTACGTGGTTATTCCAGCGCAGTACCACCAAGTTCTATTGGTCACTGCACAGTGGATCGCCTGGCACTGCGCTAAAAAAAATGTCTGTTCTTTCTTTTCTTTCCAGAACACCAACACAAGGGAATTCATTTATTAAATATATTTTTTTTTTCTAAACTTAAGCTTCATTATCTCCGTATCTACTTTCAGTGTGTCTCTGCTACTCCTGTAGACGTCCTTGTATATGTAGGCAGGCTGATACACACTGACAGGAAGACAATGAACTACCTAAAGTGCTCAACAGCACTCTGATAGTTTAAGAACTTCAAGTTAACCGCTGCAAAGGCTGTTGGTACTTGTAGTTTCCCATTCAAAGAACTCTGTGAAACAATTGCATGGCTGGGCTGGAAATCGTAACAGCGGGGGGGAGAAGATCCCTCGCTTGCCGTCACATAGAGGAAAAACAGAGGCAGTGCTTGCAGGAGAACATGTCCTAAAAATGGGTGGCACTTATCCTTTAACTAGAGTTGTACTGAAATTTCGGCCAAAAATTGTGTTATTTGCATTCGGCCATGATGCTGATAATGGCACCGAAAACGCACTGCGATTTATTTTTTGCAAATTTGCAGCGATTTTTACCATGCTGTGCTTATGGGGTTTTTCATAGGTCATGTGTTCTTGTTGCGTTTTCTATGTGTTGGACTGGAGGGTGTTTTGTGTGTGTGTATTTTTATTTTTTATATAATTTAATTTTTTTTTTTCTGACCAAAAATGCAACAAGCAGCATTTTAAACGCCACAATGGAATTGCAATGGACCAGTGTGAAGACGTACATACAATTTTCAAAGGGATACATTTTTCTTGCGCTAAAGGTGCCAATAGTAGCCGACTATTAATTCATATTAATTTAAATCGATGATATTAAAGGGGTTGTAAAGGTTTGTTTTTTTATTTTCTAAATCGGTTCATTTTAAGCTATTGCATTGTTGGTTACCTTTTTTTTTTTTTTTGTCTGAATTTCTCACTTTTGATATGAATTGGCTGCTCTACCTGCAGAACATGGGTTACACAGGTCTAATGGATCCTTAATTTTCTCCCCCCTTCTCTTTTTTTTCCTTTTTATCACCCTTTCCCAGGGAACACAGTATTGAGATTTTGTCCCAAAACACTCGTGTGGCTTTTATTACAAAGTAAATGCTGGTGTTGTATTGCAAGCGGCAGATCGAACGCCCCATGTACCAGTTTCAAGCACAATGTACCTGCATGTTTACGGTTCCCCTGCCATTATCTTTGTAATGTTTTATGGTGGCTTATTCTAATCTTCTTCTCTGTCTCTGCCTTTTCCTGTGCTTGCGGAAGCATGTCCTCAGTCATGTGTTGGAATAATATTCACAGCGGATCAGCGGTTTACTCTGTTCTTGTGAAGCACATCAAAAAGACAGATTCCATGACATTTCCGTTGGAGAATTAGGTTTATGTATTTTTTGTTTGAAAGATGGTTCTGTTTTTAAACATTCTTATGCAAGGGGAGCAGAAAATTCCTCCTCCTCGTCCACGGCAGCACCTGACGGCTGATGGGAAACATCAGCTGTGGGGCCGACATTGAGGGACAGGTAAGTCTCTATTTATTAAAATCTACCAGCTGCATTATGTGTAGCTTCTGGCTTTTAATCTATTTTTAATTTTTTTGCCCGGAACACCCTTTTTTAATTTATTTTTAATATGCAAAGCACGGCCCCAACCACCCATGTGTCTCTGCTTTATTTTGTTGTAAAATCTCTTGAAAATCCATCCCCAGCATTTCTGGTCATGGCTATCTTGAGTAAGGTCAAATGATGATCCATATAGCATTAACTTCCTGGAATCCATCTGCCCTTAGCATGCAATGGCAGGCTTGGCTGAGAAAACACCTCCTGAAAACTCATGGGATGTATGACGTCCTTTACTAGGCAAGAAACCAGGAAGTAACTGAAGAAATGTTAAAAACAAGTTTAAAACAGGAAGTATATTATCTTATCTAAATTGTGAAAGGAAACAATCGGTGCTAAAAAAAAATTATATACAGTGAAATAATATTCAGTAAATAAAGCCTGTGCTACTCTATAATATACCCTAATATAAATATGCACGGCTGCTATACATTTTTAGTGATGCATCACACTGGTTGCAAATGATTATAATTTAATATAGTGCTATGTATACCAAATTTAAATCAAATTAAATACAGGTTCAAATATATAATAAATCATACACATAAATATATAATCCATTCGATGAGAAAACTCTTTTTATAATTTGTTTCCACACAAATCCACCACAGTGATTGTTTGTCCTCAAGAAGTGCACACCACCACCAGTAAAAATGCGTGTCTCGCCTCCCAGATGAGTTTAAAACTCATAAATGGCTCTCTCCACGAGTCCCTTACGATCTCCCCCTCTTGGTAAGCAAGCAATCTGCAGACTGCTCCTTTCTAGTGGTAACTCGGCACACTTGCATCCAGGAAAACAAATCACCTCCCAGCTTTGCTCAAGATTCCAAGATCCAAAAGTGGTCGGCCCACCTATTACTGAGGAAGGCCTGTGATTGGCCAATACGCATCTAGAAGGGAGGAGCTGATAGTGTGATGTTCAGCCAGGCACTGTGAGTGTGTACACGGCGTCGCTACTGTGGACGTTTTTATGTGATATTTTTTTTATATCTTTTTATTTTTTTTATATACGTTTTATCTTGTGTAACATTTATTTGGGGGGGGGGGGGGGGCTTTGAATAAATTGGTATATGGCGAACACTATGGTTTCTGTATTTATCATTTACATGTCCTTAACTCATGGAATCTTAAGCAAAGCTGGGAGGTGATTTGTTTTCCTGGATGTGCGTGTGCCGAGTTACCACTAGAAAGGAGCAGTCTGCAGATTGCTTGATTACCAAGAGGAGGAAATCGTAAAGGACTCGTAGAAAGACCTATTTATGAGTTTTAACTCATCTGGGAGGCGAGCGCACATTTTTACTGGTTGTGGTGTGCACTCCTACTGTGGTGCGTTTGTGTGGAAACGCTGATTATCAAGCCTTGTAAACACGCTTGGTTTTTGCCGAGTAAACTGAGCGTGTGTACGAGGCTTTCAGGTTTCTCATCTAGAAATCTGGCCAGAATCTCGACTAGAAAAATAGAGATCCTGCTCTCTATTTTCTCGTTGAGATTCTGTCGGCCTGTTTCCCCTGACGAGAAACCCGAGAGTGTGTATACTTGCCTGTCGCCGTGGAAACCTGCGCATGCTCGAAATGACTGACGCATGCGTGGTAGCTTCCACGGCATAGGTAGTGTGAAGCAGGATGGCAGCGACAGCATTGAATGTGGTGATCGCATGCTTGTCGTACGCGATAACGTCACTGCGTTCTTGCCTTTCAAGAATCTCGTCGGGAATATACATTTTTTTTTTTTTTTTCCCTGACGAGATTCTTGCCCGTGTGTACAAGGCCTGAGAGTTTTTTTTCATCTAATGGACTACCATATATTTTTGTGTATGATTTATTATATATTTGCACCTGTATTTTAATTGAATTTGGTATACATAGCGCTACGTATTTACTTATCTGTTTATTAATACTAGCAGAATAAGGATTAAAAAAATTAGGGTTGTCCCAGTACCGATACCAGTATCGGTATCAGGACCGATACTGAGCATTTGCGGGAGTACTTGTACGCCCACAAATGCCCCCGATGCCAGATCCAATACTACTGTAACACTTGATGGACTGTGTGATCTAGACTGGTATCTGAGATAATGTCATCTTATTTTTTATATACTGTACAGTTTATTACCGGTAGTGAAGTCGTTTTTTTTTTTTTTTTATAATGCCCACGTGCCTCGCTGGTTGGCGTATATTTCAAGATTCACAAATGTAATAGACTACCTGCTTTGCCTAGGGCAGCTATTTTATTTTGCTTTAGTGCGTTATCACATACGGGGTAAGTAGTTTGTACTGTGTCCTTGCAGTACAGTGGTCCTTGTCTCATTCCCCTCCAGGATCAGTATCTTTACAGAATGTTTGTATCCTTGTGTTGTGTTGGATCTCTTCAAGGACATTCATGCTGCTCCTGCTATACAGAAGCACAGAATTGGCTCCGTCTGCTCTTATCCAGTACATCCTTGTTTCTTGTGTATAAGATTGTGGTAGGGATGTTGAACTGCGTGCTCAGAAGCATGGATGGATGTGAATGGTTCAGTGTTTCTGTATTGTGAAATTCTGCAGCATATCTTATAAGTACAGAAATGAATTATATAAAACCACAGCTTTTATTATGGCGACCAGCTCATTCGGTTATCGTCCAGATGTTTTCAAGCCTATAAGGCAGGGATATGCAATTAGTGGACCTCCAGCTGTTTTAAAACTACAAGTCCCATCATGCCTCTGCCTCTGGGTGTCATGCTTGTGGCTGTCAGTCTTGCTATGCCTCATGGGACTTGTAGTTCTGCAACAACTGGAGGTCCGCTAATTGTTTACCCTTGCTATAAGGGCTCATCTACACCAGATACAGTCAAACTGATTTTTAAATGCAGTAGCAATGCATATGCAAGAAAAATGGATGTATTACAATGAGCCTAGTTTGCAGCATTGCTACGCGTGTGTGTGTGTGTGTGTGTGTGTGTGTGTGTATGTATGTATATATATATATATATATATATATATATATATATATATATATATATATATATATATATATATATATATATATATATATATATATATATATATAATATTTCTCTCAGTACAGACCAAAAGTTTGGGACACACTTTCTCATTTCCAAGAGTTTTCTTTATTTTCATGACTATGAAAATTGTAGTCACACTGAAGGCATCAAAACTATGAATTACCAAAAAGTGTGAAACAACTGAAAATATGTCATATTCTAGGTTCTTCAAAGCAGCCACCTTTTTGCAGCAGACACATCTCTACAACAACTGTTAAAGAGGAGACTGTGTGAATCAGGCCTCCATGGTAGAATATCTGCTAGGAAACCACTGCTAAAGAAAGGCAACAAGCAGAAGAGACTTGTTTGATCTAAAGAACACAAGGAATGGACATTAGACCAGTGAAAATCTGTGCTTTGGTCTGAAGAGTCCAAATTTGAGATCTTTGGTTCCAACCACCGTGTCTTTGTGCGACGCAGAAAAGGTGAACGGATGGACTTTACATGCCTGGTTCCCACCGTGAAGCATGGAGGAGGAGGTGTGAAGGTGTGGGGGTGCTTTGCTGGTGACACTGTTGGGGATTTATTCAAAATTGAAGGCATACTGAACCAGCATTGCTATCGCAGCATCTTGCAGCGGCAACGCTATTCCATCCGGTTTGCGTTTAGTTGACCATTTATTTTTCAACAGGACAATGACCCCAAACACACCTCCAGGCTGTGTAAGGGCTATGTGACCAAGAAGGAGAGTGATGGGGTGCTGCGCCAGATGACCTGGCCTCCACAGTCAACGGACCTGAACCCAATCGAGATGGTTTGGGGTGAGCTGGACCGTAGAGTGAATGCAAAAGGGCCAACAAGTGCTAAGCATCTCTGGGAACTCCTTCAAGACTGTTGGAAGACCATTTCAGGTGACTACCTCTTGAAGCTCATCAAGAGAATGCCAAGAGTGTGCAAAGCAGTAATCAAAGCAAAAGGTGGCTACTTTGAAGAACCTAGAATATGACATATATTTTCAGTTGTTTCACACTTTTTTGTTATGTATATAAGTCCACATGTGTTAATTCATAGTTGTAATGCCTTCAGTGTGAATCTACAATTTTATAGTCATGAAAATAAAGAAAACTCTTGGAATGAGAAGGTGTGTCCAAACTTGTGGTCTGTAATGTGTATATATAAATATATACATACATTGTGTGTGTGTGTGTGTGTGTGTGTGTGTGTGTGTGTGTGTGTGTGTGTGTGTGTATATATAATATATATATATATATATATTTTCTCATTTTACTCTAAATAAACATCATTAAGAATTGTTTCTGTAACATGCCTTTAGCAGACAAACATGAAAATAAAGAAAACTCTTGGAATGAGGTGTGTCCAAACTTTTGGTGTGTGTGTGTGTGTATACATACATTTTTTTTTTTTTATTTAAAAAAATCGGCATGCTGCATTTTTACGCACATAAACCCACCAGCACATGAACACACTGCAAACACATGTAAGTGCAGCATGGTAAAGGAATAAAAATGTATTGCAGACACGGCAAACATGCCACAATTGCATGCGGTACTGGACACCGAATGCAGGGATTGTTTGTGTGTGTGTATAGAAGCCCTAATTCCCAAAAACAAATGCATTTTAAAGTGCATGTGGAACTGTATATCATTTTGCATGCTTTTGTGTCTCGTTTGTGTATTGTTTGGAGTGTACATGAAAGAGCCACAATGGTATAAAGTAGACTCCTTGAAATGCTATCATTTTTCTTGCATTTGTGTTTGTACTCCATTTAAAATTCTGTTCAACTGCATCACACGTAAAGCTGCCCATGGATGGATTGAAATTTGTTGGTTTAGCAGAAAGTGGCAGAATTTTTAATCCATGTCTGTCGTGTTCAAACAAAAGTGGATCTAAAGACCGACTTCTGTCCCAGTCGCTGCAGCTGATTGGCTGTAGCTGCTGATCAGTGTATTTAGACAGTGGAAAGACCCGCTGTCCAAATATAATGTCCCAGCTGGGAGGTTTCCTATATCCATCTTTTTTGTGTGAATGGGATAATCTGTTTGGTTTTTCTTGTTTACATTTAGCCCACTGGAAAAAATGATCTATGGCAAGCTACAGTAAGCCCTTAATTTTACCCCAACATTTCATGCTGAAAAGGTATTTATACTGTATGTGAGATACATTCAGGTCCGTAAATATTGGAACATCGACACAATTCTAATATTTTTTTGCTCGTTACACCACCACAATGTATTTGAAATGAAACAAACAAGATGGGCTTTAACTCCAGACCTTTAGCTTTACTTTGAGGGCATTTACATCCAAATCAGGTGAACGGTTCACACAGGGGCATCCCGACTTACAGCGTGACTTTGCAAGGCAACTTCAGCGCGACTTGGAGCAACTCCAGGACAGGCGACTTTGGCTGTGGCCAATCAAAGAATAATCGGCTCTGTGGGAGGGAGGGGTTTGCCTGGGTAAACTTATTTTTTTTTTTTTTCTCTCCTGTAAAGTTACTTTAGTTAAGATGGTGATTGGTGACTTTGGAGGCAACGTCCATTGAAATCAATGGGTACAAGTTGCCTAGAAGTCGCCTTGAAGTAGTACAGGAACCTTTTCTGCAGTCGGAGTGACTTCAGTAGTGTACATTAAAGTGGTTGTAAACCCCACTTTTACCTACAGGTAAGCCTATAATAAGGCTTACCTGTAGGTATAAAGAATATCTCCTAAACCTACAGGTTTAGGAGGTATTCCCCTCGCAATGCGCCGCTGAATGCAGCGGCGCATGCGCAGGGGGGATCCTCGCCTGAAGGGCCGGCTGCCGCCGACCCTTGCCGGAATGAAATCTCGCGCATGCGCGGGAGTGATGTCATCGCCACTCCAGCCAATCGCAGCGCTGGAGCGGCGATACCCGGAAGACACACCGTCATGGACCAGGTAAGTTTACTTCTCCGAGTTCCGAGGTAAGTATTTCATAATGAACTATTATGCGGTGCATACTAGCTCATTATGGCTTTTGCCTTGCAGGGGTAAAAAAAAGAAATGTATATGCGGGTTTACAACCGCTTTAAGACGGCTCTCATTCACTTCACTTCAATTGAATTTCTCATGTCGCGTGACTTGGGGCGACAAGTCGGATCCCAAGTCACGGTAGTGTGAACCGGCACTTATACTTTTAGTATACAATAGTAACATCTGACAAATATCGAAAATCACTGAAGCAGCAGACTTTCCGAAAAATGTATTTTTGTCTCATTTTCAAAACTTTTGGCCAAGGTTGTATATCTCTATTCCAAGGTCTTTGGTGTGTCTTTGGTGTGTGTGTGTGTGTGTTTGTTTGTTTTTTGTTTTTTACGATTGCACCTTCAAAAAAGAAAAACCTGGTTTGATGGTGTATTCTTTACAAGTCTGTTAGAGGAACTACGTTTACAAAGAAATGGAAATGTCAGCAAAGTTTTCAGAACTGATTGTGCTGCAGAAGAGAATGTGTAACATTTAGCAGAGGGAGTGTGGACTGTGGTCTCTGTGCTATGCAAGGTCAGCACATGAATTCTGTTAAAATATGAATCAGACAATAGAATGTTTCTTCCTTGCTCCTTCACTGTTTTCTGAATGGTCTATTCTATAACTCTGCAGCATGCTCTGTTATACTATATAGAGCTGTATATTAAAGACTGGTTAATGGCATATGGAAAGGTTCTTGACAAGGATCATCATGTTGCCTTGGACAGGAAGTCTGCTTTCCTAAGACTGTAATAACCACGGTTCCATTGGTCGGCTAGTGATGCAGCAGTGACTCAACAAGGTGAGGGATGTGGCGGCGGTAGGTGAGTGGGTGCCTGCTAATGGGCGCTGCCATGATGGATCTGAAATGACAGGTGCTCTTTAAATGTAAGGACTTATTCTTGCTGGTAAATCTTTATTTGCAAACAAAATTAAGGTTTCCTATTTGGAATAAGCTGTCAGGTTAGTTAAACAGCGATATCAGAACCGATTCCATTATGTTTTTAGTTCACATAGATTTGCAAAACAATAGGATAAATGAATATTCCTGAACTTTGTTTTATCTTATGGTTACTGTGATATTGTGTGAATGCATTAATGCAGTGCATGATATCTCAGCTTGGATTCATTCAATAAGTTTACCAACAATTTAAATATTGCAGAATATACAGCCTTATGCTGCATGACTAAGCTCAATTTTCATGCTGACTAAACTAATGTATCTTTAACAAAATCTTTTTAAAACGTTTTTTCTATCTTTTTTTTGTTTTTTAATAAAAAAAAAAAAAAAAATATATATATATATATATATATATATATATATATATATATATATATATATATATATATATATATATATATATATATATATATATATAATTTTTTATCCACCCCGCTGACTACCTACTTGAAAATGTTAAAACACTGTTCTCACCTTCTTTCCCCTGTTTTTTTATTTTATTATTATTATGACATGCTCTCTTTTTAAGTCGTACTGTGGGTAAGGTTACAGGGTCAGCATTTCTACCTGTTTAATTCATCTTCTTTACATGAGGATGGGGAGTAGTTTTGCAGGAAGAAGATAACATTGTGTTTTTATGTTGCCAGTTCATCTAACTGAAAGCAACTAAAGCTTGCCATAGATGGATCGAAATTCACTCAGTTCCCTGTTTTTTTTATTTTATTTTTTTATTTTTAGAGGCGCTGATCTAGTGATTTGACTCCTTTCGAATGGGACTGTTGGAAAATTTGTGTTTAGATTAGCGCCTTCAGCCACTCGGCCACAATGCTGGCCAGTGTTTTCTGACAGTGCTGGAGTCCCCTTTGTTTTCTGACAGTGGTGGAGAGGGTAGGATTCATTTGCCTAGCATGTGTGTAGATGGTGGAATATGCATTTCCTTCCTTGTAAAGGCATCTGTTAGCCTACGTGTCTATATGCGCAGGCGCGCGCACACACAGGCATTTACATCTTTATTAGAAGAGGAGTGTTTAGAAGCTGTGATAAAAATCACGAGCACATTCAGGATAGGAGTTTTTGGGTGGCGACACCTCCTCACTTGCTAAACACTAAATGTTTTTAGCGATTGAGCATTAATTCCAGTTACCAGACTAAAATGGTATTCTTGCCAATAGCATCCCTAAATTCTTTAAATGCTTGCCCCCCCCCCCCCCAACTTAGCGGTGCTGAACGAAAAATAACTGACATCTCAGGAGCACTGTACTATGCGATGTTGGTGCAGCAATCTTCCCTCTTGTGCTATTGTGTTCTGACAGGGGAATGCCTCCACGCCAGAACACTCTGGTCTACACTCTAAACCATTGGTTGAGATCGCTTATCGGGAGTCGATCAGTAGACCTTTTTTGGTCATGCCCCTTGGAGAAGCCGGCCGACCGACTCTAGTACATACGCTCCAAATGTCAGACGGTTTCTTTTGACCTGGCAGATGCCTGATATTTGGCCTGTGTGCTAGGCTTAACTTTCCTGATTTTATTTACTTTGGCTGTCCCAACAAGGTTTGAATATAGGATTTTTGTATGGTATGAGCATAACCCCGTCTTTTATCTCTGATTTAACGTGAACTGTGCATTTTATGACTCTCCTGCTTTAAGTTACTCAAACATGTGGGGCTTGGCTGGAACATCAGATAATTTAGTCTTTTTTTTTTTTTTTCTAAAGTGAGTTTGGTATAAAAATACATAATTTTATCAGGCGATTGTAAACATTTGTGCCTTGTGAAGAACTTATGGGAAAGATTTACTAAAACTGGTGTAGCTGTGAATAGCAACCAGTCAACTTTTAACTTCAGCTTGTTCAATTAAGATTTGACAACCTAGAATCTGGTTAGTTTCACCAGGTTCTGTGTGCACCAGTTTTAGTAAATGTACCCCTATTTGTCAAATCCATGGAGCAATAGCAACCATCTACTAAAACAGTCCTTACATTTGATTGTTCTCCCAAGATCGCTTCACTTTTGTGTGACTGCACAGATCATGGGCAGCCTGCAGACATGCATTCATTCACTATTTAGCAAGTATTGGTTTAATTGGGAAACTTCATCTTTTGTCTACAGGCTAGAGGCTTTGTGGGGATATATATATATATATATATATATATATATATATATTTTTTTTTTACAGTGAAGGGTTAATACCATCATAAACTATAAATATGATTATTAGAGAGTTTCCTTGAAGCCACCAAACTCATTAAACCGAATACCTTACCCATATTGCCTACTATTTAAGTGGTTGTAAACCCTTTTTGACTATTTTTTTTTTGCACGGAACCATGTGGTTTTGCATGCACCAAAACACCACTTTTTCCAAACATGACGGTGCCATCGGCATCTACTAAAGGGCAGCTTGTGCTGCCTGTGGGTTGGAAAGACGTGTACACATTCCTGACCCACACAAGTGAGAACTTCGCCGTACACTGTTTCAACAGTTTGTTTTAAAATGAGTTTTTGTTGCATATATCTGAAAATGTATGTTGAAGACGCACTGCCTCGTTAAGGCCCCATAATACTCTAATCTGAGTGCTCCCATCTTGGAGAATATTGCCCTCTTGCACATGGGAGCCTGTGTTTTTGCTTACACCTGTGTGCACCTGAGCAATGTAAATTCCGACACCCATTTTCCCCGCCTGAAAAGCCCAAATAATGCATACAGTCGCCCATAGACATGAATGGCTGTGCTCACGTTTAGGATTGTGGCTGCATAATGCAGCTACAATCCTAAATGTGAGCACAGCCATTCATGTCTATGGGCGACTGTATGCATTATTCAGGTTTTTTAGGCGGGGGAAATGGGTGTCGGAATTTACATTGCTCAGGTCCCTGTCTGCAACAGGGACATGTAGCAATGAATAAATAACTATTTTGTTAGTGTCTAAATTGCACTGGCTTTACAGAGGCATATCTTTTCAGGCAATGGGAAATTAAATTTCTATTTCCAGCTTCTGCAATATTTTATGCAGCGTTTACACTAGCCTCCTGCCTGCGTTTGGTTTATTTAAAGTGATACTTGGCACACACTGTTTCATTTATATTGCCCCTTCTATTTCTGTATGCGGATGATGGCACTGTAATTATTTTAATAAAAAAATCAATACCTTTTTCCCTAATCAATATACAGCTGTCATATGACCCAGCCTGTCTGCGAGGAAATGTAATCAGGAGGAACTTTTATTCCTCTGCTGCTAGTCACCAAAAAACGTCTTTGGAGTACAGAGTCAGGCTGGGTTCACACTACGATTTTCCCGTCGGTCAGCCGCATACGATTTCAGTTTTGAAAACGTATGGGCCCGTACGGGGAAACGCATACATAGACAATGCATTGCAAATCGTATGCACTCAGATGCATCCGGGTGCGTACGATTTGCTGGCAAAACGTTTTAACAGTACGCAAAACCGTGTTCGACCACGGTTTTGAGTCCGTTTTTGAAACCGTATAGCAAACGCATACGTTTTTTTTTTTTTAACATTAAAGTCAATGGAAAACGCACATATGTGCGGTTCCATACGTATAAACCGTATGCGTTTTTCGTCTGCGCATGCGCATTTTCAAAACAAGGAAATCTTTATTAAATGACACTAATTCCAAAAACGTATGCGTTTTTTAATCAAAACCGGATGGAACCGTACACACTTTTTGAAACCGTATACGTTTTATAAACGCATACGTTTACGTACGGTTCAATCCATTTCAGCCGCATACGTTTTTTCATATAAATCGTATGCGGCTGACGGACGGGAAAATCGTAGTGTGAACCCAGCCTCAATCTGTTTTTAATTTGGCATAAAAATATTTAAAATAAAACTTTCAACCAGTTTTTTTTTTTTTTTTCCTGTAAAAAATAAATAAATACAAATCTCATAGTGACTGAGTGTGAACAGCATTTAATGCAGCATTTACTGATGTTTTTTATGTTGTGTGTTAGTGTAGTGACATATTACAGGAGAAATGATGTTGTGTGTTAGTGTAGTGACATATTACAGGAGAAATGATCAGAAAAGCAAGCTTTATGCTTCCCAGATCATGTGCATTTAAAGCGGATGGTTCACTAGAAAAAAAATATTAAAAGCCAGCAGCAACAAATACTGCAGCTGCTGGCTTTTAATATTAGGACACTTACCTGTCCTGGAGTCCAGCGGCGTCCGCAGCAGAGGATGAGCGATCGCTCGTCACCCTGCTGCTCCCCCCTCCATCCACGGTGAGGGAACCAGGAAGTGAAGCGCTGCGGCTTCACTGCCCGGTTCCCTACGGCGCATGCGCGAGTCGCGCTGCGCCCGGCGATTGGCTCCCGCTGTGTGCTGGGAGCTGAGAGTTCCCAGCACACAACGGGGGGGGGGGGGGGCGACGGGATGTCGCCAAAAAACCCGTCTTTTGCCCGAGACTGCGGGCCGGAAGTGGTTGCAGATACCTGTCTTTAGACAGGTATCTGCACCCCCCTCCCCCCTGAAAGGTGTCAATTGTGACACCGGAGGGGGGGAGGGTTCCGATCAGCGGATCTTCACTTTAGGGTGGAGATCCGCTTTAAGGCTCTTTCATACCATGTGCAGTGATCCATGTTTTTCAGCACTGGATCAATGCAGGTAACTGCAAGGGCACATAAAAAACTGTAGAAAATGTGCCTTATTGACAAATTTTGCTTGGAATCTAGGAGCCAGCTAAATAAGTTACGAAGAGCTTCTATCCAGTAAACTCTCCCCGACCTGCCGAGCTCACGCGCAGAAGCGAACACATACGTGAGTAGCGCCCGCATATATAAACTGTATTCAAACCACACATGTGAGGTGTCGTTGGAGCGAGAGCAATAATTCTAGCTCTACACCTTTTTTAAACGTCGCCTATGGAGATTTTAAAGGGGTAAAAGTTTGTCGCTATGCAATTTTTGAAGCGTGACATTTTGGGTATCAATTTACTCGGTGTAGCATTATCTTTCACAATAAAAAAAAAAAAAAATTGGGATAACTTTTTTTACTGTTTTTTTTTTATTTTTTAATTAAAGTGTATTTTCCCCCCAAAAAAGTGTGCTTGTAAGATCGCTGCGCGAATAAGGTGTGACAAAGCATTGCAGCGACCGCCATTTTATTCTCTAGGGTGTTAGAATAAAAAATATATAATGTTTGGGGGTTCTAATTAGAGGGAAGGAGATGGCAGTGAAAAAACACATTAGAACTGCTGTTTTACTTGTAATGCCAACGGCCACCACCAGATGGCGCCAGGTCTCAGAAGGAAGCTTTGGCCTTCACAAGGCTGCAAAGCCGTGGCCTCAATTACCGGCCTTCGCGGGCCAGCCACGATTGCGCGGCAGGGGAGATGGGGGCACACGGAGACACAGGATCCTGTGCCTCCCCGCCACGCAACGGCTGGCTTATTTCTTGTCGCAATTGCGACCGGGTTTTGCCGAGCCCTGCTATATTTACACTACAATGTTGTGTTGCATATATACAAACTGTCCACATATGAATGCAACAATTTTAGTACATGTATGCAACTGAAAGTAAAGATACGGTGGATATTAAAGCATACACACCCCTGTTAAAATGTCAGGTTTCTGTGATGTAAAAAAATTGACAAAGATGAATCATTTCAGAATTTTTTTTCCACCCTTAAGATAACCTTTAAACTGTACAACTCAGTTGAACAACAAACTGAAATATTTTAGGTGGAGTAAGTAAAAATGAAATTAAAATATGGTTGCATAAGTGTGCACACCCTTAAACTAATACTTTGTTGAAGCACCTTTTTTGATTTTATTACAACACTCTGTATTTTTGGGTATGATTATCAGCATGGCACATCTGGACTTGGCAATATTTGCCCACTCTTTGCAAAAACACTCTAAATCTGTCAGATTGTGAGGGCATCTCCTGTGCACAGCCCTCTTCAGATCACCCCACATATTTTCAATCAGATTCAGGTCTTGGCTCTGGCTGGGCCATTCCAAAACTTTAGTCCTTCTGGTGAAGCAATTCCTTTGTTGATTTGAATGCATGCTTTGGATCATTGTCATTCTAAAAGATGTTTCTCTGTCTAGCAGAGGCCTGAAAGTTTTGTGCAAATATTGATTGGTAGTTCGAACTGTTCCTAATTCCCTCTACCTTGACTAAGGCCCTTGTTCTAGTTTAACAGCCCCAAAGCATAATGCTGCCACCACCATGCTTCACTGTGGGTATGGTGTTCTTTTGGTGATGTGCAGTGGTGTTTTTTGCGCTAAACCTATCTTTTGGAGTTATGTCTTAAAAGTTCTACCTTGGGTTTCATCAGACCATAACACATTTTCCCACATGCTTTTGGGAGATTGCAGATGTGGTTTTGCAAAATTTAGTCAGCTTGGATGTGTTTCTTAAGAAAATGCTTTTGTCTTGCCACTATAGCCCAGACATATGAAGAATACTGGAGATTGTCACATGTACCACACAGCCAGTACTTGCCAGATATTCCTGCAGCTCCTTTAATGTTGCTGTAGGCCTCTTGACAGCCTTCCTGACCAGTCTCGTCTATTCATCAATTTTAGGGGGACGTCCAGTTCTTGGTAACGTCATTGTTTGTGCCATATTAAACTTCATGATGACTGTCTTCATTGTGTTTCATGGTATATCTAATGCCTTGGAAATTCTTTTGTACCCTGCTCCTGACTGATTACCATTTAGGCCCCTTTCACACCTGCGGACCATATGTCCGCTTTTTCATCCATCCGTTTTGTGGATGAAAAAGGGACATACATTGGTCCCTATGAGATTGCGGGTGTCAGCGGATGAACATCTCGTCCGCCTCTGCAATGATCCAATTTTGCAGACAGAAGAAAACACTATTTCTTTATCGTACATCACGGGACACAGAGCGCATAGCCATTACACTTGGGTTATATGGGTACCTTCAGGTGTGGACACTGGTGTAATCAATTTCACAGGAAGTTTCCTCCCTATATAACCCCCTCCCACTGGGAGTGCTTCAGTTTTTTTGCCAGTGTCTTAGGTGTTGGTCACGTCTAGCTGTCCCTCGGAGGTCTCGGGACCCAGGATAGCTAGCCGGATCCGTCCGAAGTGCTTCAAAGCCAAGGTGTACGGTACCCGGGCCCTGCTGGAGTGGGGTTTTGCCTATAATGCCTCTCCTTGGAGGGCTGGATTCTGGGCTCCAGTGCCTTAGTCTCTTCCAAGAACTAAACGCTACTGATGCCAGGATGCTATATAGGTCCAGGGGTGTGGGTTCCTTAACACAGGACCCCGGTCCCTGAAGGTCCAAGACAATATCCACGGAGATGGGGGAAGGCTGGGCCTCTTGCATTTTGCAATACCCTGCGGCGTGGAGCAGGTAAGAGGGAACCTGCGGGACTTGGTTCGACAGTAGGTATCCCCCTGGGGGTTCTGGGTTGGCTAATGGTATGCTTGTGCATCAGCCACTATCTCCACTATGTCTTTTGCGGCAGGATGGGATGTACTAATGTTTACCCAGATAACATGTAGATATATATATATATGCTTTTAAAGATATGTATTTTGCTACTCCCCCCCAGATTTGCCTGTTAGCATGATACTGCAGCCCCACGTGTATAGAGAGGAAGTGCTGACAAAACTCCTGTTTCCTAGGAAGCCTAGGGGGACAGCTTCCTCTGTGTGCACTACAAAGATTAGTGGCTTACCGGGTGTCTGTGTTACTAGCTCTGGTCCAGGCTTCTCCTCTGCTCTCTGCTTCCTCCATGTTGGTTTCAGCGTGGGGGGGGGGGGGGGGGGGCGGGCCAGCAGCGTCAGGTCTCAGATAAAGCAAAAAAAAAAAAGCATTTCCTGGCTGGTCATTCCCTCCTGAGAGCAGTGGAGAGTGAGGACACAGAGCGTGCAGCTGAGCCATTTCTGGCTAACAGTGACACTCAGTGGTGGTTTGTGGATCTTCAGGTCTGGACTTAGTCCACACTGACCAGAAAAAAAAAAAAAAAAGTTTTTTTTTCTTAAAGGGACTCAGCCTTAGATCTGGCAGTATCTGAGTCGGTGCAACCTTGGACTCCAGCTAACGGGCATTGGTGTGGCAATACTCACAGGACTCTCCTCGGTATTGCCGCCTTCTCAGGCGTATGAAAATTTTACCATAGCCTGTCCTTATTAATGTTTCACTTCTAGCTACAACAGTTGGGTGTTGGCTGTAGGGGTGTCTCAAGGTTGTGCAATGGCTCCCAAGGGATCAGGACCAGCTAAGGCTGCAAAAGGTGCCAAAAAAGTAAAGGGGTCTCCAACGGGGTCAGAGGATTTGGGCCAGGCTCCAGTGGTCCCACCCTCACCAGATAGACCACCGAACAGCATCATGCAGGAGCCATTGAGGGTGCTAGGGGCAGAGGCGGCCCCCAATCAACCCATTCCCGTTTATGTTACGGAAGAAATGCTAGAATCCACCCTGGGTGGGCTAGAGAAAAGGTTAACTGCTTTAATTGCCCGCTCTTTGCCGGGTGGCAAACGGGCTAGGTCCCCGTCGCCTAGAACGGTGTGTTCGGATGCAGAGGTCCTCTCTTCGGAGGAATTGGACCCACAGGGGGATCAAGCGGACCTGTGTCCTGACGGGTCAGACATTGAAGATTCCACTATAGATGAATTTTTTTTTCGGCTTCTCAAGCAGAGAGTCTGTGGATCCAGTCTCTGACGGATATGGTTCGCACTGCTTTTAAACTTCCAGTGTCAGAACAATTAGCCCCCGCGGTATCCTCTTTAGGTTCCTTGAAGGCACCATTGAGTGGTGCGTCTTTCCCGGTTCACCCCCTTCTGGAGAGCGTGATTTTTCAGGATTGGGCTCGACCTGATAGGATTTTTATCCCTCCTAAAAGGGTCACCATTCTCTATCCTATGGAAGAAGAATTTGCAAAGAAATGGGCACTCCCTACCGTGGACGCAGCCATTTCCTGCGTGAATAAATCCCTGACCTGTCCGGTGGAAAATGTCCAGATGTTTAAAGATCCAGTCGACAAAAAATTGGAGACCCTACTGAAGGCTTCTTTTACCACAGTAGGTGCCGTGGTTCAGCCAGCAGTGGCAGCCATTGGCGTTTGTCAGGCTTTAAAGGATCAGACTAAACCGATATTAAGGGACATACCGGCTCAGCAAGCTCGTGAATTGGCTGACCTCCCAAGAGCTCTCTGCTTTGCAGTAGATGCTATTAAGGACTCCGTTCAACAGGTGTCCCGTTTATCTCTGCTGTTGGTTCATATGCGTCGCCTTTTGTGGCTAAAAAACTGGTCAGCAGAGGCACCCTGCAAAAAGCTTTTAGCAGGATTTCCCTTTCATGGTGGGAGACTATTCGGTGAAGACCTAGATAAATATTTCCAGACAATATCAAGTGGTAAAAGTTCTTTCTTGCCTATCAAGAAAAGATCGCGTGGGCCCGCATTTAAGCGACAGGCCTTCACAGGCTCGGCCCCTTCAACTTCCCGTCAGTATCGACGGCCTCCCGGGCGTTCAGCATTTAATAGCCGCCCACAAGGACAAGCCACGACAGGCAAGAGGCCATGGCCTCGCAAGCCGGTTAAACCAGTCAAGTCAGATTCATGAAGGGGCGCCCCCACTCTCTTGGGTGGGGGGAAGGCTTCGGTTTTTCTCCGAAGTGTGGAAGACCAGAATTCCCGACTCTTGGGTAAGATCCGTGGTAACCACGGACTACAAGCTAGAGTTTCGGGAAGTCCCCCCTCCTCATCTTCAGGGGTCAAGTCTTCCAAGCGACCCATTAAAGAGGGCCTCTCTTGTAAAAGCATTGGATCGTCTCTGGCTCCAAGGAGTAATTGTAGAAGTACCAACCCAGGAATGGGGTCTGGGATTCTCCTCCAACCTTTCATAATACCAAAGCCCAATGGCGACGTCAGGCCTATCTTGGACCTCAAACGCCTAAATCGCTTTCTAAACATTCAGACCTTTCGTATGGAGTCCATACGTTCGGTGGCAGCCAGCCTACATCAAGACGTCTTTCTAGCATCTATAGACATAAAAGATGCGTATCTGCACGTGCCAATCTACCCGGCACATCACAGGTTTCTTCGTTGTATGATAGATCACCACCATTACCAGTTCGTAGTCCTCCCTTTCGGGTTGGCAACAGCTCCGCGGGTATTCACAAAGGTGTTAGCCCTGGTGCTAGCCGTCCTAAGGACAGAAGGCATTTTAGTCTTGGCATACTTGGACGATCTTCTGGTTATCGACGGCTCAGCTTCCAACCTCAATCAGGCAGTAGGTCGCACAGTTCAGCATCTAGAGGAATTCGGGTGGATTGTAAACCTAGAAAAATCGGTATTGAAACCCACAAAGCAGTTGGAATATCTAGGCCTTCGGCTAGATACAGACTGCCAGAGGATAAGTTTACCTCAAGCAAAGATCAGATCAATAACTCAAGCAGTTCAAGTGATCTTAGGCAAGAAGAGGCCGACTATTCGCCTATGTATGCGACTGCTGGGGAAGATGGTGGCCGCCTTCGAGGCTGTGCCCTACGCCCAGATCCATACCAGATATCTTCAGGCAGCCATTTTCTCTGCTTGGAACAAATCCATTCAGGCGTTAGATCGTCCGTTAGTGCTCTCCCCGAAGGTCCGGCGCAGCCTGTCTTGGTGGCTGGTCTCTCAAAATTTGTCAAAAGGGAAATCCTTTTGCCCCATCACGTGGAAGATAATATCCACGGATGCCAGCCTGTCAGGTTGGGGGGCAGTTCTAGAAGAACAGACCCAGCAAGGGCTGTGGTCGGGGGCAGAAAAACTGCTTCCCATCAATATCTTGGAGATCAGAGCTGCTCGACTGGCCCTGATCGCCTGGACTCTCCCCCTTCAGGGTCTGCCAGTAAGGATACAGTCCGACAACGCCACTGCGGTGGCATACATAAACCACCAGGGGGGCACGAAGAGCCCAGCAGACCAAAGAGAAATAAACCTGATTTTCTCATGGGCCGAAGCCCATGTACCCTGCATCTCGGCGGTGTTCATCCCAGGGATAGACAATTCTCAAGCAGATTTTTTGAGTCAACAGTTTCTCTTGGGGGAATGGTCTCTTCACCCCCAGGTATTCCAAGAGATTTGCCAAAGATTCGGAGTCCCAGATGTGGACATTATGGCAACGAGATCCAACAAAAAATTGGACAAATTCATATCCCGAGCCAGGGATCCCTCGGCCTACGGGACCGATGCGTTGGTTTGCCCTTGGCACCAGTTTTCTCTTCTGTATGCGTTCCCTCCACTGCAGATGATTCCCCGCCTTCTACGGAGGATCCGGGTGGAGCGCAGGCCTGTGATCCTGGTGACCCCAGCCTGGCCCAGGAGGGCTTGGTACGCACTCATCGTGAAGATGTCAGTCGGGGCGCCGGGGCCGCTCCCCCTGCACCCAGATCTGCTGTCTCAGGGCCCAATCTGCCATCCTGCTTCACAGCAGCTAAATTTGACGGCTTGGCAGCTGAATCCCTAATTCTTAAGGGCAGAGGCCTCTCAGATCAGGTCATATCTACGTTGATTCAGGCTAGGAAACCGGTCTCCAGAAATATTTATTACAGAGTCTGGAGAACCTATGTGGAGTGGTGCGAGTCTCAAAAATGGCATCCTCGAAAGTTTTTTATTGACAGGATCTTGCGATTCCTTCAGGTTGGCGTTGACAAAGGGTTGGCTCTTAGTACTCTAAAGGGGCAGGTGTCGGCTTTATCAATATGGTTTCAAAGACCCTTGGCCACCCATTCGCTTATGAAAACCTTCTTGCAGGGGGTCTTGCATGTGAATCCCCCTATTAGAGCTCCCCTCTGCCCCTGGAATTTAAATCTGGTCTTGTCAGCTTTACAAAGGCAGCCGTTTGAACCTCTGACAGAAATCCCTCTTGTGCTACTAACCCGAAAGTTGGTTTTCTTGGTGGCTATGGCTTCAGCCAGAAGGGTTTCCGAACTGGCAGCCTTGTCATGCAGGGAGCCATACCTTATTCTGCATAAGGACAGAGTGGTTCTGCGGCCTCAACCTTCTTTCCTTCCTAAGGTCATATCCAGTTTTCACTTGAATCAGGACCTAGTCCTACCATCCTTCTTTCCTACTCCCCAGTCCAGAGAGGAAAGACGGCTTCATACTTTGGACGTGGTTCGAGCCATGAGGGTCTATCTCAAGGCTACAGAGAAGATTCGGAAAACAGATGTGCTTTTTGTTCTTCCGGATGGCCCCAAGAAGGGTCAGCCGGCTGCCAAGTCTTCCTTGGCTAGGTGGATTAAGCAGCTGATTTTTCAGGCATATGGTCTGAAGCGCGTTCCACCTCCCTTATCAGTTAAAGCCCATTCTACGAGGGCCATGAGTGCCTCTTGGGCGGCACACCATCAGACCATCAGATCTCTATGGCACAGGTTTGCAAGGCGGCAACCTGGTCTTCCGTACATACGTTTACTAAATTTTATAAGTTGGACGTTGCAAAGGGTACGGACGCAGCTTTTGGGCAGGCGGTCCTACGGGCAGCAGTATAGAATCCTCTGGCCCGGTTCACGCCCCCTTGTTTTTCTGTTGGTGAAGCCATGTTTTCTCCTGACAATGTTTTTATTTGGCTATTCTTGGCCTTACGGTCTCCCTCCCTTCATAGAGCATTGCTTTAGGACATCCCAAGTGTAATGGCTATGCGCTCTGTGTCCCGTGATGTACGATAAAGAAAAAAGGATTTTTAATAAACAGCTTACCTGTAAAATCCTTTTCTTGAAGTACATCACGGGACACAGAGCTCCCACCCCTCTTTTGGGGAACATTGTGTAACCTCGGGAGAATTGCTTGCTACAAAACTGAAGCACTCCCAGTGGGAGGGGGTTATATAGGGAGGAAACTTCCTGTGAAATTGATTACACCAGTGTCCACACCTGAAGGTACCCATATAACCCAAGTGTAATGGCTATGCGCTCTGTGTCCCGTGATGTACTTCAAGAAAAGGATTTTACAGGTGAGCTGTTTATTAAAAATCCTTTTTTTTCCTTCCGTCATCGGATCGGATGAACACTGACATATGGTCCGTGTTTATCTTATCCCCCCACCCATAGGGGAGAGCGGAGAAAGGACAGGGCGGTCCCTGCACAGTGTGCGAGGACCGCTTTGTCATTCGCCGACTCAGCGGGGATTTGACGGAGCGATCCCCGCTGAGCATACGCAGGCGGATCATTACCAATCCGCCCCTTGTGAAAGGGGCCTAAGGGGCCAGATCACACCAGATGCAGTTTGTGTGCTTTTTCTGCACAAATAGCATGCAACAGAGGTTTCCATGTATTCCAATGGCTCTAGTTCACATCATGCAGATGATCAGTTTCTGCACCTGAAACGGACTGCATGTTGTGAACTAGAGCTATTGGAATACATGGAAAACACTGTTGCATGCATTTTTTAGTGCAGAAAAAATGCAAACGGAACTGCGTCTGGTGTCTACTGGCCATTGATGAGATCCCTCTGATCTGTGGACCTTGGCTTTTGCTGCGACTGAGAAAATGTCAGGAAAGACCTACTAGAACAGCTGAACTTCCATTTGGGGTTAATCCAGTGTTTCTCAATTCCAGTCCTCACCCCCCCCCCCCCCCCCCCCCCCCCAACAGGTCATGTTTTCAGGATTTCCCTCAGATGAAAAGGCTGTGGGAATTACTAAGACAGTGAAACTGATCAAATCACCTGTGCAAAATAATGGAAATCCCGAAAACCTGACCTGTTGGGGGGGCGTGAGGACTGGAATTGAGAAACACTGCGTTAATCAGAGATGCTTTAAATTATGGGTGTGTACTGACTATTTACAGTGAGTTTGAATGTGATTGCTTAATGCTGAACACGGCTGCATCCCCAGTTATAAGGGTGTGCATACTTATGGAACCACATTTTAGTCGTTCCCCCCCCCCCCCCCCCCCCCCCCCCCCCCCCCCAGTTTATAGGTCACATTAAGCCTGGGTTCACGCTTGTGCGAACAGATATTCATGTGATTTGCATCCTCACTGCTTTGCCGATCGCATGCGAGGTCTGTGCAATGCGAGTTCAGCCACACAGTTGTATAGCTGAACTCGCATTGGATTTGCAGGAAAATGGTACAGGGACTTGTTTTGTTTTTTTCCCCCGCACTGGAGTCGGATCGTATGGGTGTCACCAGATTATAACAAATTGTATATTAAATGAACAACGTGTATTTTTGATTTGCGGTGAGCAGTTTTTATGTGCAGTATGGTGAGGGTTCCTCTAAGGCTTGGTTCACACTGCTGCGACTTGTGAGACCCCAAGTTGCATGGCATGTAAAATCCAATGTCAGTCAACGAGGGCTGTCTTAATTGGCACCATTGAAGTCGCTCTGACTTTAGAAAAGGTTCCTGTACTACTTCAAGGTGAATTATGTCTGACTTGTGCTGCCTTGACACCTGCTTCATATCCATTTCTACTTTCCTTGGATGGCAAAAATAACAATATTCTTTCTTGTCTCTACTGCTCTCATCTACAGTATTTACTCTTCCAAAAGCCAAAGCAATGTCTCTTTGGCAGATTGAGGCAACATTTTGAGAAAAGCCAGCAATGCAAACCTTATAATCGGGTGTTTGGAGGTTTGATATTTTATAGATGGGTTTTTTAGCTTTCGTAAGCATATAGTAATCGGATTACTTTCATTTTCCACATCTGATGCCATTAAACCAGGGAGCCTGCACTTGGGATTCATTTGTGATCTTACAAAAGTCTCTACATTTTAGACCAACGGAAGAAAAGATGGCATAGAGTTTAAGCTAGAACAATTACTATGGAAAGTATCACAGAAGACGCTCTGAAATTGCTCGCCATAATTGGCCAATGTACTGCTTAACGTCCCAGAAACAAAGATGTATTTGCTAGCATGCCGGAAATATATCTCTGTAAAAGTTGTAATGACAGTTATGAAAGCCATCCTGTCTAAGCACGTTGCAGTATTGAATGAAAATGAAATTCAAATTTTAAAAAGGTATATTCCCGTTAAAGTAAAATTATTCTGTGTACCACAAACTAAAAATGCTAGGTATTTTTCACCTCTTGATGCTGGCCCCACACATGTGGCCCCTCGGCACGTGGACTTCACACTGAACCCTGTGTAAACCGTTCACTGAGAGCGTCGTGATCGCAAATCGGGTCTTAAATTAGACATTTTACAGCATTTTATATTTGTAATTCACACACAGAGGGACACTGCAATAGGAGGCAGTGCTGATGGTGTATACAGGTAAGTGTTATGATAGCAGCAGGTTGGAGGGGCGGCTCACACAAAGAAGGGAGGGGGAGGAGGACAGAGGAGCAGAAAGGAGAGCAGGCTGCTGATGGGGGGACTCGTAAACTGACCCGTTTTGCCCGAAATACGTTTTGGAACAACTTTTGGGTGATGCTTCCCATGATTTTGTTTGCACAATTTCGGGCTGTCCCCAGAACAATAATGTAGGGGAAATATCTCAATGGGTGCATTAGTTCTAATGACAACCAGAGATTCCTTTGTTTTTTTCTTTTTGGAGGAATTTTCTCTCACCTCCTTGTTTAGCCATGGGACAGCAAGTGAACAGAATGGGACACAAATGGCAAAAATGTAACCCTCCCTTTAGAGGATGGAACCGTTCTAATAGGAGCGACTCAAGTTGCTCCGACTTTGAAAAAGGTTCCTGTACTACTTTGGGGGCAACTTCCATTGACTTAAAGCGGTGCTCCACCCAGGAAAACAACATTTTGCCATGTTTAAAAAAAAAAAACTTGAAAAAAAAAAAAATACTCACCCGAAATACCTGTTGCTATGCGGAAGTCCGTAATCTGCCCCTTCCACTCCGCGGTTTGATTTCTTCTTCTCCTTCTCCTTGTGAATGGGGCGCGCTGCTTTCTGGGAACTGTGTGTGTTCTCAGAGAGCAGCGCGCCCATTCACAAGCCAGCGTGAGACTCACGCAGGCGCAGTAGGAATCGGGGGGGGGGCCGTCAGCGCGGGCGCCTAGGACAGGTAAGTGTCCTTATTTAAAGTCAGCAGCTACACTGTTAGTAGCTGCTGACTTTAAAAAAAAAATTTTTTGCGGCTGGAGCTCCTCTTTAAATACAGAAGTCATTTTTGCAAGTCGCCTCTGAAGTCGTCTGCAGATCGCCTTGCTGAGTCGTGCGGCAAATCTTGCCCCAGTGTGAACAGTCTCTTACTCTATACAAAATTTAAAAAAATAGTTTTTAGTTCTAGTATAGTGTAGAATTTAACAATTTGGAAATTGCGGCTGATAATTGCATAAATTAGGAGATATATTGTAGTATTTTGCAAAACGAGAACATGGAATTTTTAAAATGAGGTGGTGTAGGTCAGTTGTGTGCTCTGAACTACGATTAGAGCGTTTGACTTGAACGGGGTTGCATAGCAATAAGCGAGTCAGTCAGTTGAATATATTTATGGCACCTTAGTTTCAGAGGAGATGTTTGTGTAGTTTATCATTTTGGTTTATGAAAGCGTTTATTTATTTTTATTTTTTGTGTGTGTGTGTTGGTAGTAACAGCTGCCAAACAAATTTGATTACTGTATATACTCGAGTATAAGCCGAGGCACCTAATTTTAGCCCCAAAAAACTGGGAAAACTTATTGACTTGAGTATAAGCCTAAGGTGAGAATGCAGCAGCCACTGTAAATGGAAAAGAGGGTCAACAATTGCCCATTGCCACCTCACTGTGCCCAAGTCGGTGTTCCTGAAATTGTTACAGTCTGCGGGCATCCATTCATTGTTTAAAAGTCGCCGTCTCCTCCTTGTCCTATCACGGATGTCTTCTCATCCTCGGACTCCGTTTCTAGCAGACACTGTGTTCCGCCTATCGCAAACGTTCTCTTGTCCGAGGATGAAAAGATGTCTGATTGGCGGAAAACACTGAACACATTGTCTGCTGGGAAATGCCTATCATTTTTTTCAGAAGGCCCAAGAAATGACACTTGTGTTTTTTGTTTTTTTGATCATGCACTTCAGCTTTACTGAAGCTGATTACTGATAGCTGGGACTATCAGTAATGCTGCCGTTTTCTCTCTCCCCCCCCCCCCCCCCCCCCAGCTCTCCAGATCCTCATGCAGGTGAGAATAAGGGGACATGTGATCACTAATTATAAAGGGAAATGTATTTATAATTAATTGTGTGGGTGGCAGAACTTGACTGGCCTCCAGAGTCCTGACCTCAACAAGATAGAACACCTTTGTGATGAATTGGAGTGGAGACTGCGAGCCAGGCCTTCTCATCCACATCAGTGCCTGACTTCACAAATGCTCTTCTGGAAGAATGGTGTTGCATTCCCTTTATACACTACTAAACCTTGTGGACAGTCTTCCCAGAAAAGTTGAAGCTGCAAAGGGTGTCATCATGAATTGTCGTGTGGGTTTTTTTTTTTTCCTAGTCCGATTATAAAAAGCTGGGCTTCTCTTCATATATTCAACAATTCTAAATCAACCCCCCCCCCCCCCCTTAATTGAAATGTAAAACAAAAGTGCGTTGGATAGAGAAGATACATATGGCATTTTCTTTATCGTACATCACGGGACACAGAGCGCATAGCCATTACACTTGGGTTATATGGGTACCTTCAGGTGTGGACACTGGTGTAATCAATTTCACAGGAAGTTTCCTCCCTATATAACCCCCTCCCACTGGGAGTGCTTCAGTTTTTTCGCCAGTGTCTTAGGTGTTGGTCACGTCTAGCTGTCCCTCGGAGGTCTCGGGACCCAGGATAGCTAGCCGGATCCTTCCGAAGTGCTTCAAAGCCAAGGTGTACGGTACCCGGGCCCTGCTGGAGTGGGGTTTTGCCTATAATGCCTCTCCTAGGAGGGCTGGATTCTGGGCTCCAGTGCCTTAGTCTCTCCTAAGAACTAAACGCTACTGATGCCAGGATGCTATATAGGTCCAGGGGTGTGGGTTCCTTAACACAGGACCCCGGTCCCTGAAGGTGCAAGACAATACCCACGGAGATGGGGGAAGGCTGGGCCTCTTGCATTTTGCAATACCCTGCGGCGTGGAGCAGGTAAGAGGGAACCTGCGGGACTTGGTTCGACAGTAGGTATCCCCCTGGGGGTTCTGGGTCGGCTAATGGTATGCTTATGCATCAGCCACTATCTCCACTATGTCTTTTGAGGCAGGATGGGATGTACTAATGTTTACCCAGATAACATGTAGATATATATATGCTTTTAAAGATATGTATTTTGCTACTCCCCCCAGACTTGCCTGTTGGCATGATACTGCAGCCCCACGTGTTATAGGGAGGAAATGCTGACAAAACTCCTGTTTCCTAGGAAGCCTATGGGGACAGCTTCCTCTATGTGTGCACTACAATAAAGATTAGTGACTTGCCTGGTGTCTGTCGGGTTGCTAGCGCTGGTCCAGGCTTCTCCTCTCTGCTTCCTCCATGTTGGTTTCAGCGTGGGGGGGGGGGCGCGTGCGCGCCGCCTTTTACAGCGTCAGCGTGCGTGGGGGGGGGCGGGCCAGCAGCGTCAGGTCTCAAATAAAGCAACAAAGCATTTCCTGGCTGGTCATTCCCTCCTGAGAGCAGTGGAGGCTGAGGACATAGAGCGCGCAGCTGAGCCATTTCTGGCTAACAGTGACACCCAGTGGTGGTTTGTGGATCTTCAGGTCTGGACTTAGTCCACACTGACCAGAGAAAAATAAAAAATAAAATAAGTTTTTTTTCTTAAAGGGACTCAGCCTTAGATCTGGCAGTATCTGAGTCGGTGCAACCTTGGGCTCCAGCTAACGGGCATTGGTGTGGCAATACTCACAGACTTTCCTCGGTATTGCCGCCTTCTCAGGCGTATGAAAATTTAGATTTTTTTTTACCATAGCCTGTTCTTATTAATGGTTCACTTCTAGCTACAACAGTTGGGTGTTGGCTGTAGGGGTGTCTCAAGGTTGTGCAATGGCTCCCAAGGGATCAGGACCAGCTAAGGCTGCAAAAGGTACCAAAAAATTAAAGGGGTCTCCATCGGGGTCAGGATTTGGGCCAGGCTCCAGTGGTCCCACCCTCACCAGATAGACCACCGAACAGCATGTTGCAGGAGCCATTGAGGGTGCTAGGGGCAGAGGCGGCCCCCAATCAACCCATTCCTGTTTTATGTTACGGAAGAAATGCTAGCGACCACCCTGGGTGGGCTAGAGAAAAGGTTAACTGCTTTAATTGCCCGCTCTTTGCCGGGTGGCAAACGGGCTAGATCCCCATCACCTAGAGCGGTGTGTTCGGATGCAGAGGTCCTCTCTTCGGAGGAATTGGACCCACAGGGGGATCAAGCGGACCTGAGTCCCGACGGTTCAGACATTGAAGATTCCACTATAGATGAAATTTTTTCGGCTTCTCAAGCAGAGAGTCTGTGGATCCAGTCTCTGACGGATATGGTTCGCACTGCTTTTAAACTTCCAGTGTCAGAACAATTAGCCCCCGCGGTATCCTCTTTAGGTTCCTTGAAGGCACCGTTGAGTGGTGCGTCTTTCCCGGTTCACCCCCTTCTGGAGAGCGTGATTTTTCAGGATTGGGCTCGACCTGATAGGATTTTTATCCCTCCTAAAAGGTTCACTATTCTCTATCCTATGGAAGAAGAATTTGCAAAGAAATGGGCACTCCCTACCGTGGATGCAGCCATTTCCTGCGTGAATAAATCCCTGACCTGTCCGGTGGAAAATGTCCAGATGTTTAAAGATCCAGTCGACAAAAAATTGGAGACCCTACTGAAGGCTTCTTTTACCACAGTAGGTGCCGTGGTTCAGCCAGCGGTGGCAGCCATTGGCGTTTGTCAGGCTTTAAAGGATCAGACTAAACAGATATTAAGGGACATACCGGCTCAGCAAGCTCGTGAATTGGCTGACCTCCCAAGGGCTCTCTGCTTTGCAGTAGATGCTATTAAGGACTCCGTTCAACAGGCGTCCCGTTTATCTCTGCTGTTGGTTCATATGCGTCGCCTTTTGTGGCTGAAAAACTGGTCAGAAGAGGCACCCTGCAAAAGGCTTTTAGCAGGATTTCCCTTTCATGGTGGGAGACTATTCGGTGAAGACCTAGATAAATATATCCAGACCATATCAAGTGGTAAAAGTTCTTTCTTGCCTGTCAAGAAAAGATCGCGTGGGCCCGCGTTTAAGCGACAGGCCTTCGCAGGCTCGGCCCCTTCAACTTCCCGTCAGTATCGACGGCCTCCCGGGCGTTCAGCATTTAACAGCCGCCCACAAGGACAAGCCACGGCAGGCAAGAGGCCATGGTCTCGCAAGCCGGTTAAACCAGTCCTCAAGTCAGATTCATGAAGGGGCGCCCCCACTCTCTTGGGTGGGGGGAAGGCTTCGGTTTTTCTCCGAAGTGTGGAAGGCCAGAATTCCCGACTCTTGGGTAATGTCCGTGGTAGCCACGGGCTACAAGCTAGAGTTTCGGGAAGTCCCCCCTCCTCATTTTCAGGGGTCAAGTCTTCCAAGCGACCCATTAAAGAGGGCCTCTCTTGTAAAAGCATTGGATCGTCTCTTGCTCCAAGGAGTAATTGTAGAAGTACCAACCCAGGAATGGGGTCTGGGATTCTACTCCAACCTTTTCATAATACCAAAGCCCAATGGCGACGTCAGGCCTATCTTAGACCTCAAACGCCTAAATCGCTTTCTAAACATTCAGACCTTTCGTATGGAGTCCATACGTTCGGTAGCAGCCAGCCTACATCAAGACGACTTTCTAGCATCTATAGACATAAAGGATGCGTATCTGCACGTGCCGATCTACCCGGCACATCACAAGTTTCTTCGTTTTATGATAGATCACCGCCATTACCAGTTCGTAGCCCTCCCTTTCGGGTTGGCAACAGCTCTGCGGGTATTCACAAAGGTGTTAGCCCCGGTGCTAGCCGTCCTAAGGACAGAAGGCATTTTGGTCTTGGCATACCTGGACGATCTTCTGGTTGATCTTCTGGTTATCGACAGCTCAGCTTCCAGCCTCAATCAGGCAGTAGGTCGCACAGTTCAGCATCTAGAGGAATTCGGGTGGATTGTGAACCTAGAAAAATCGATATTGAAACCCACAAAGCAGTTGGAATATCTAGGCCTTCGGCTAGATACAGACTGCCAGAGGATAATTTTACCTCAAGCAAAGGTCAGATCAATAGCTCAAGCAGTTCAAGTGATCTTAGGCAAGAAGAGGCCGACTATTCGCCTATGTATGCGACTGCTGGGGAAGATGGTGGCCGCCTTCGAGGCAGTACCCTACGCCCAGATCCATACCAGATATCTTCAGGCAGCCATTCTCTCTGCTTGGAACAAGTCCATTCAGGCGTTAGATCGTCCGTTAGTGCTCTCCCCGAAGGTCCGGCGCAGCCTGTTTTGGTGGCTGGTCCCTCAAAATTTGTCAAAGGGGAAATCCTTTTGCCCCATCACGTGGAAGATAGTATCCACGGATGCCAGCCTGTCAGGTTGGGGGGCAGTTCTAGAAGGACAGACCCAGCAAGGGCAGTGGTCGGAGGCAGAAAAACTGCTTCCCATCAATATCCTGGAGATCAGAGCTGCTCGGCTGGCCCTGATCGACTGGACTCTCCCCCTTCAGGGTCTGCCAGTAAGGATACAGTCCGACAACGCCACGGCGGTGGCATACATAAACCACCAGGGGGGCACGAGGAGCCCAGCAGCCCAAAGAGAAGTAAACCTGATTTTCTCATGGGCCGAAGCCCATGTACCCTGCATCTCGGCGGTGTTCATCCCAGGGATAGACAATTCTCAAGCAGATTTTTTGAGTCAACAGTTGCTCCCGGGGGAGTGGTCTCTTCACCCCCAGGTATTCCAAGAGATTTGCCAAAGATTCGGAGTCCCAGATGTGGACATTATGGCAACGAGATCCAACAAAAAGTTGGACAAATTCATATCCCGAGCCAGGGATCCCTCGGCCTACGGGACCGATGCGTTGGTTTGCCCTTGGCACCAGTTTTCTCTCCTGTATGCGTTCCCTCCACTGCAGATGATTCCCCGCCTTCTATGGAGGATCAGGGTGGAGCGCAGGCCTGTGATCCTGGTGGCCCCAGCCTGGCCCAGGAGGGCTTGGTACGCACTCATTGTGAAGATGTCAGTCGGGGAGCCGTGGCCGCTCCCCCTGCGCCCAGATCTGCTGTCTCAGGGCCCAATCTGCCACCCTGCTTCACAGCAGCTAAATTTGACGGCTTGGCGGCTGAATCCCTAATTCTTAAGGGCAGAGGCCTCTCGGATCAGGTCATATCTACGTTGATTCAGGCTAGGAAACCGGTCTCCAGAAATATTTATTACAGAGTCTGGAGAACCTATGTGGAGTGGTGCGAGTCTCAAAAATGGCATCCTCGAAAGTTTTTTATTGAAAGGATCTTGCGATTCCTCCAGGTTGGCGTTGACAAAGGGTTGGCTCTTAGTACTCTAAAGGGGCAGGTGTCGGCTTTATCAATATGGTTTCAAAGACCCTTGGCCACCCATTCGCTTATGAAAACCTTCTTGCAGGGGGTCTTGCATGTGAATCCCCCTATTAGAGCTCCCCTCTGCCCCTGGAATTTAAATCTGGTCTTGTCAGCTTTACAAAGGCAGTCGTTTGAACCTCTGACAGAAATCCCTCTTGTGCTACTAACCCGAAAGTTGTTTTTTTTGGTGGCTATGGCTTCGGCCAGAAGGGTGTCCGAGCAGGCAGCCTTGTCATGCAGGGAGCCATACCTTATGCTGTATAAGGACAGAGTGGTTCTGCGGCCTCAACCTTCTTTCCTTCCTAAGGTCATATCCAGTTTTCACTTGAATCAGGACCTAGTCCTACCATCCTTCTTTCCTACTCCCCAGTCCAGAGAGGAAAGACTGCTTCATACTTTGGACGTGGTTCGAGCCATGAGGGTCTATCTCAAGGCTACAGAGAAGATTCGGAAAACAGATGTGCTTTTTGTTCTTCCGGATGGCCCCAAGAGGGGTCAGCCGGCTGCCAAGTCTTCCTTGGCTAGGTGGATTAAGCAACTGATTTTTCAGGCCTACCTTATCAGTTAAAGCCCATTCTACGAGGGCCATGAGTGCCTCCTGGGCGGCACACCATCAGATCTCTATGGCACATACGTACATACGTTTACTAAATTTTATAAGTTGGACGTTGCAAAGGGTACGGACGCAGCATTTGGGCAGGCGGTCCTACGGGCAGCAGTATAGAATCCTCTGGTCCGGGTCACGCCCCCTTTTCTCTGTTGGTGGAGTTACTTTACTTCCTGATAATTTTTTGTTTGGCTATTCTTGGCCTTACGGTCTCCCTCCCTTCATAGAGCATTGCTTTGGGACATCCCAAGTGTAATGGCTATGCGCTCTGTGTCCCGTGATGTACGATAAAGAAAAAAGGATTTTTAATAAACAGCTTACCTGTAAAATCCTTTTCTTGAAGTACATCACGGGACACAGAGCTCCCACCCCTCTTTTGGGGAACATTGTGTAACCTCGGAGGAATTGCTTGCTACAAAACTGAAGCACTCCCAGTGGGAGGGGGTTATATAGGGAGGAAACTTCCTGTGAAATTGATTACACCAGTGTCCACACCTGAAGGTACCCATATAATGCCCAAGTGTAATGGCTATGCGCTCTGTGTCCCGTGATGTACTTCAAGAAAAGGATTTTACAGGTAAGCTGTTTATTAAAAATCCTTTTTTTCATTTTAACGTATCTTAGAAGATGCATGGAAAAATAGATGCGTAGGTTATAAAATGCAAGGATCGATACAAACCTACCGTATATACTCGAGTATAAGCCGACCCGAATATAAGCCAAGACACCTAATTTTACCACAAAAAAATGGGAAAACGTATTGACTTGAGTATAAGCCTAGGGTGTCCATCTCCGTGCCCCGCTGTGCCCAGGACTAGACTTGCGTTTAACATGGGAGTATAAGGAAGGGGTGCCCAACTTTGTTGTTTTTTTTTGTTTATACGGCTCACTTTAAAGATGGATATCTCGGTAACGGCAGCAGCTGCTGCCACAACCCAGGTATCCATCTTTAGTACGAGCAATCCTCTAAAAGATAACGGCGGATTCGCCACGAGATCGCCGTTATCGGCGGCGGGAGAGGGCCCCCCCCCTCCCGCCGCTTACCGGAGCCTGCACAGTGGGGATGCGAGTGAGGAAAAAATTTCCCTCGTCCGTCCCCATACCTCTGCTGGGCGGAAGTGACGTCAAAACGCCAGTCCCGCCCAGCATATTAAAGAAACATATTTTTTTTTTCTGTGATTTGAAAAAATGACTTTTAAGTCTAAATATGAGATCTGAGGTCTTTTTGACCCCAGATCTCATATTCAAGAGGACCTGTCATGCTTTTTTCTATTACAAGGGATGTTTACATTCCTTGTAATAGGAATAAAAGTGATACATTTTTTTTATTTCAGTGTAAAAAATTATAAACGAAATAAAAATAAATAAGAAAACAAAAAACACATACGTGAGTAGGGCCTGCATATGAAAACGGTGTCCAAACCACACAAGTGAGGTATCGCCGCGATCGTTAGAGTGAGAGCAATAATTCTAGCCCTAGACCTCCTGCATCTCAAAAATACAACCTGTAGAATTTTTTTAAACGTCGCCTATCGAGATTTTTAAGGGTAAAAGTTTGACGCCATGCCACGAGCGGGCGCAATTTGTAAGCGTGACATGTTGGGTATCATTTTACTTGGTGTAACATTATCTTTGACAATAAATAAAAAAATTGGGCCAAATTTATTGCTGTCTTATTTTTTAATTCAAAAAAGTGAATTTTTTCCCAAAAAAATTCGCTTTTAGGACCGCTGCGCAAATATGGTGTGACAAAGTATTGCAACGATCGCCATTTTAATCTCTAGGGTGTTAGAAAAAAAAATATATAATGTTTGGGGGTTTTAAATAATTTTCTAGCAAAAAAAATGTTTTAGTCTTGTAAACGCCAAATCTGAAAAACACCCACGGTAGAGAAGTGGTTAAAAAAAAAAATAAGCCACCAGTGAAGTTAGCCCAATATTAATAATAATAAATATATATATATATATATTTTTTTATATTGTGAAAGATAATGTTACGCCGAGTAAATTGATACCCATCATGTCACGCTTCAAACTTGCGTCCGCTTGTGGAATGGCGACAAACTTTTGCACTTTAAAATCTCCATAGGCAACGTTTAAAAAATTCTACAGGTTTCATGTTTTGAGTTAGAGTAGGGCTAGAATTGCTCTCTCTACCAATCACGGCGATACCTCAAATGTGTTTTGAACACCGTTTTCATATGCTGGCGCTACTCACATATGTGTACCTTTCTGCGTGCGTGCTTGGTGGGATGGGGTGCGTTCCTGGCTCCTAACTTTTTTAGCTGGCTTCTAGATTCCAAGCAAATTTGTTAAGCCCTGCTCTAGCTAAGGTGCATTAAATGGAAATTTTGGTACTGAAACGAAAAATGCAGGATGCTCTTGGCATAAAACAAATGACAGTTTAAACAAATATATATTTATATTTTTATATAGAATTGTATTTAACTAATCTGAATTGGTCGTCTGCCATTATTGGCACTTTTTTTTTTCGTGCAAGAAAAATGTATTCTTTTTAAATTCTATGTATGTCTTTACACTGGTATATTGCGATTCCATTGTGGTGTTAAAAATCCTGCTTGTTGCATTTTTGGTCAGTTAAAAAAAAAACACACCTCCCATTTCAAATGCATTGAAACTGCAACCTGTTTTTTTTTTTGTTTTGCTATGAAAAACCCCTTAAGCACAGTCTGGTAAAAGCTGCAAAAAATTTGCCGAATTTTCAGCGCATCTCTACTCTCTAGCAATACACACCAAATGAGCGTGTGCAGTCTGACTCCGTACACTGGGCTATCGGGAAATTTTTTAGGGGACAGTGGAAGGGAGGATCAGAGCAGACGGGATCAAACAGCCTTTTAAAACAATGCAAAGAGGGGCGTGGCCTGGACGGCATGGTGTGAGGAGTGTTTTGTGGGAGCTCCGCTCGCTGAAAATCCTTTACTAACTATCCTGGGGCTTCTATTGTTTAATTTTGGCTGGATTACAGGGCTCACTGTTTCCCCTACCTGCTGGGACCATGTCGCCATCGAACAAAACATCTGAAGCGGCTGCTAAGTTGGCTAAATTCCGGCTCCACGACAAGGAGAGTGCAGAGGAAGATGGCGCCGGCTCCCCTGCTCCCGTTGATCCAGCGGCTGATAACACGGCGCGAGTCCTGGAAGCTATATCGGACTGTAAGAGCTCCCTGACCTGCAAGATTGAGGAAGTGAAGACGGATGTCTCACTCATTAGACAGGACATGCAGAAGCTCAGGGACCGGCTCACGGAGGCAGAGACCCGCGTTGGCCACGTGGAAGACATACCGCCATTACAGGTGGCGGTTGAACAACTCCAACATCAGCTCACCATGGTCCTGGCGAAGCAAGATGACATGGAGAACCGCCTTCGGAGGTGCAATCTTCGCTTCGTTGGCCTGCCGGAGGGTGAGGAGGGCACGAATCCGCCGAAATTCCTGGAAGAACTGCTGGTATCCACGTTTGGCCGGGCTGAATTCTCCCCCTCCTTCGTGGTGGAAAGGGCCCACAGGCTGGCTGCTAAACCTCCCCCTCCTGGTGGACCACCACGGACCTTCATAGCTAAACTGCTTAATTTCCGGGATCGAGATGCCGTGCTCCGCCTCACCAGAATACAGGGTAATATCCCCTTCAGGAACGTCGAGATCAAGGTGTTCCCGGACTTCTCTGCAGACGTACAGAAGAAGAGGGCCCTCTTCGCCGAAGCTAAACGCCGCCTGAGGATCCGCCACTACTCCTACGCTATGCTGTTCCCGGCCAGGCTTCAGGTCGTCGGTGAGGACCGAGCACACTTTTTTGATACCCCTGAGGCTGTCCTTACCTGGCTGGAGAACGCTGGACCGCCACCCCGACAGCCCGCATAGGCCCTACTGTGGATGTTATCCTGGATTGTGACCGTGGAAATTCCCCTTCTTCGGATACCCGGGTGCCCAGGACTCATGTCCCCCTCAGGTACTGTGTCCTCTCTCCTTTGACTGGGGCCCCTGTTCTCTCTGTGTCCCCTGCACCCCTTTCATCCTGAACTTCTTCCCGCCCCCCGCCTTCAACGCTGCTCCACTCTGGTCCCGGACCGGCTGTAGTCCCAGCACCCTTTCTCCCTGCTCCCATCCTCCTGCCCCTGCTGCTTGTTGCCCAGCTGCGGCCCCGTTCGATTAGCTCCACATGGCGAGCTGCCCCCCCTCATGCTGGCACCCGGAATATGGACTCACATTTTGACATCCTTGTTTTCCCCACGCAGTCGATATCCTGGAGCTCTACAACCGGGGGCCTCACTCCCTCTGCCTTTGCTGGTTAACCAGCGAATAATCGTCCCCTTAGCTGTGAGTGTCCTTGTGGACCCCGCTGTTTTTCTAATTTGGTACATCTGCCCCTTGGCTCAAGCATGGTTTCCCTGGTCTGGCCGGGTATGGTTAGCTACACTGCGCAGTTGTGTGGTGGGCGACTTGCCCGGACACCCCAGTGCTTTAAGTTGGTGTTCTCATCTGTTTTATGTTTGTTTTTCTGTTGTTCTTGTTTCCGTTGTTATTTCTGTATTTATTTGTATTGGGTCTAGCATTCTGCAGAGTGTTGCATGTCAGTTTATGCAGGGGGTGGTGGGAATTGTCAGGGACATTGTATTATGTATTGTTGCTGTGCCTCCGCTATGCCTCTATTGTCCATCGTGGCCCCCTGGCCTGGCTGGGCTCGTCGTGCGGTACCCACGGCTTCCCCCCCTCTTTTTCTGGGGTGACCGTGGGTGCCTGTGCGCGACCCCGGTACGGCCGAGACATTGCTGCTGCTAGTTTGTCATGCCCGGGGTGAAATTTTTGACATGGAATGTACGGGGCCTTAGGGCCCGCCCGAAACGCACTGCTGTTCTCTCCTATCTGAAAGCCCAGCGTGCAGATATTACGGTCCTGGTTGAGACCCACTTAACAGGCCAACTCCTAGTGTCTCTAAAGAAGCCTTGGGTGGGATGGGTGTATCAGGCTCCCCACACCGTGAATTCCAGGGGTGTGGCTGTGCTGGTCGCCAAATCCACCCAATTTGCACTGCTCACACTCCAATCTGACCCACATGGTAGGTATATATTCCTGCACGCCAAGGTGAATGGGTTGGAAGTCCTTATCCTAGCTATCTACATACCTCCCCCATTCCAGTTCTCTATTTTGACTGAGGGCCTGGGGTTTATGTCACGATACCCAAATGTACCTGCAATCTGGCTAGGGGATTTCAATAATGTCCCTAATATCGACCTAGATAGGCTATCCCTCGCACCCCCGGTCCGCCCCGCTCACTCTCAAACTAGATTTGGTAGACTTCTCCTCGACTTGGAGCTTGTGGACACGTGGAGGCACTGTCATCCTACGGATAGGACATATTCGTGCTTCTCGTCGACACACAGCTCCATGTCGCGGATCGATCTTATACTGGTCTCTCGTACCCTTCTTCCCATTCTGGGTGGTGTAGGATTCAACCCCCGGGTTCTCTCCGACCATTCCCCCTATTGGATCGAGCTCCACGTCGGACCTCCCCCCTCCTCTTACAATTGGAGACTTAATCCCTTTTGGCTGTCGGTCGTCCCCGACTTGGAGGAGGCCGGCGCTGAGTGGGATTCCTTTTTCCTAGACAATAGGGACTCGGCGCCCTTTGGGGTGGTTTGGGACTCCTTTAAATCTCACGCCCGCATGGTGCTATCACAACGCATATCCCAATACCGGAGGGCCTCGACTCGGGTGGTTGAACAGGCGGAGCGCTCCCTGATTGAGGCAGAGAGGGCATTTGTTTCGGATCCCTCTTCAGCCACAGCAGACACCTTAAAATTGCAGTCCCGGGTGGTGACGGGTCTCCTGTTTGAACGGGCCGAAAGGAAGATATTTTACAGTAGACAGAGGACATATGAGAGTGGGGAACGGGCGGGACGCCTACTGGCTTACCTGGCCCACCTGGATCACAAGCCTCCCACGGTGGTATCCCTGCGAGATGCTAGTGGGACATTGCTTACTGACCCAGACTCGGTGGCTGGGGAGTTCCGCTCTTACTTCACCCCTTTGTACTCCTCTAACACTACAGCCCGCAGGGAGGAGACAGCTGCAATGCTGGCTGGTATAGATTTGCCCACTCTCTCGAATTCCCAATTGGAATGTCTAGAGGCCCCTATCACCATGGAGGAAATCTCAAAAGCGATATCCCTGCTTAATGTTAACAAGGCGCCGGGCTCGGACGGTCTCCCCATCGAGTTTTTTAAAGCGTACGGCGAGTCACTGGTGCCTAGGCTCCATGAACTCTTTTCTTATATTTTTTCGTCGGGCTCCCTACCAGCTTCTATGTCCGAGGCTTGCATTGTACTCATACCCAAACCCGGCAAAAACCTAGAATTTCCTGAATCTTATCGCCCAATATCCCTTCTCCAGTTGGACATTAAGATCCTGGCACTGCGCCTTAACTCGGTGATCCTCACACTGATTCATCCGGATCAGGTCGGGTTCATGCCTGCCAAGAATGCGGCCTATAATCTGCGTAGACTCCACATGAATTTGCAGGCTCGGCATGACCAGATGGGCTCCAGAGTCGTGGTGTCCTTGGATGCTGCCAAGGCCTTCGACTCCGTTGAGTGGGTCTACCTCTGGGAATGCTTGTCACGCTTTGGCTTTGGGCCCAACTTCATTAAATGGATTCACCTTCTATACCAAAACCCAAGTGCCAGGATCTTGGTCAATGGTCAAGTCTCAGCCCCCTTCCCCCTCTCTAGGGGCACCAGACAGGGGTGTCCCTTGTCCCCGTTACTATATGCCTTGGCGGTGGAGCCTTTGGCCGCCTCCCTCAGAGTACATCCGGGCGTTGAAGGTCTCAGCCGGGGAGATCTGGTGGAAAAGATCAGTCTCTACGCAGACGATATGCTGCTGTACCTGGCTGACTCTGGTCAATCCCTGCAAACTGCCCTCATGGTTATTGAAACCTTTGGGCACCACTCTGGCCTAAGGATCAATTGGGATAAATCCCAGATCCTTCCCATTGATGTGAGCGCTCCCTCGAGACTACAAGCCTCTTCCCCTCACCTTAGGGTCAGCTCCCTGAAATACCTCGGGATACATGTTTCCAGGTCCCCTGAAGATTTTGTTCGTCTTAATATAGAACCTCTAATGTTACTCCTAAAATCCAAAACACAAATATGGGCCAAATTGTCATTAGGGGTAATGGGCCGCATAAACCTAATAAAAATGATTCTTCTCCCCAAATTCCTACATGTCCTATGGCACTCCCCTGTATACCTCCCTTTAAAAATCTTTAAGGCCATTGAAGCAATCCTTAATTCGTTTGTGTGGGGCTCTGCTCGCCACAAACTATCCTGGCAGGCGCTGAAGAATCCGACCGAACTGGGCGGAGCGGCAGTGCCTGACTTTAATCTTTACTACCTGGCGGCGCAGCTGTCTCACTTTTTTTATTTTGATAAACTTGACAGGGACCGGTTTCTTGAATGTTTGTGCTCCCCCGGTACTCCCGGGCTCACCCACCCCTTTCAGGTCCTCTTTAGGGGCCTGGGGGGAGCCTGGGTGCATGGGGATCGCAAAGGCCTGCTATACCATTACTGTAGGGTATGGGATGTAGTGAGCCGTAGACTGAAGGCACCTGCTACCCATTTCTATACCCCTCTCTGGGACAACCCGGGTCTGGGAGAGCTGTTGTCCGTCCCTGGACGGACCCTCTGGCTGGACCGGGGAGTACGATATTTGTCTGACATGTATCAGGGAACTATTTTAAAATCATTCCAGCAACTTAAGGACACCTTTGCCCTCCCTAATTCTATGCATTTCCGTTACCTCCAGCTCAGACATGCCCTCCGTGCTCAGTTTGGTGACACATCTCCTAGTATAGACAAGCTTGATGTGATCCGCACCATAACAGGTCAGGACTCCCGCAAATTGATATCAGTGCTATGCTACTCCCTTCTTCGACCTCCCGCTGTGATCTTGGCCTATGGGCTCAGGGATCGCTGGTCCCGGGACGTGGGTGAGTTTGTGGATGATGAATGGGAGGATGCACTGGATACCACTAAGAAAGTCTCTCCCAAGTTATCTGATCGCCTCACACACCTGTACATTTTGCATAGGTCCTATCTTACCCCCCTTCGTTTGGCTAAATACAAACCTGACCAGAATCCGTTGTGCCCCAGGTGTGGTAGCCCCTCCAGCAACTTCTTCCACCTCCTCTGGTCCTGCCCTGTGATACAAGACTACTGGTCACACTTGGTAAAGTTCATCTATGATGAGATGGGGTCCCCCCTTACCCTCTGCCCTAAACAGTGTTTATTAGGAATATTCCCCGACCCAGACTCTGACAAACATGACAAACACCACAAAACCTTTCTTCAAGAATCGCTGTTCACAGCCAGACTGCTAATAGCGAGAAAATGGCTTCAAGTCCTCCCCCCGACCCTTCCGGAGTGGATAGCTGCAGTTAATGCTGTATTACCTTACAAGAAGGAAATTTATGCCCACAGGGGCTGTCCAGCTAAATTCGACAAGGTGTGGGGAGGTTGGGTAGGAACTGCAAATACGTGTGATGCCCTGCCTGATCAGCCTTAGTGTGCCCCCCCTCGGTTCAAGATGTACCTTCCGGGTGTGGGAACGGCTGGCCTTTTTTTATTTATTCTTTATTATTTTGGTGCCTGGACTCCCTGATGTTGTACTGATATTTACACTATGTGCCCTGCCCTCACCTTCTGCATTGATGTTGATATTTTACTCGTTTCCCCCATATGATCTGTAACTCTCTGCATGTTTTGTATATAACCCCTCTACTTTTGACAAATAAAACACTACCTTTTGTAAAAAAAAAAAAAAAAAAAACAATGCAAAGAAATAACCTCTTATGTTCCACAGTGAGTATAACCAGCATGCTTTACTCCATATACAGACCGATTTATTTAAAAAAAAATCTGTAGTGGGTTTAGTAACACTTAAGTCATTTTAGAGCGTTCTGATTTTGGCACAGTTGCAGTATATGCTAGATTGTCTTTACTTGTTAACTGGAATAGTTGGATGCCATGCCTGGGGGCTGCTGCGTGTTTTTCAGATTAGAATTCTGCCTCTAGATATTTCTATTCTTACAATTTCATCAGATGAGACTAGAAACCTGACCTGCTTTCTGATCACATAACACGGCCCAAAACTGCAGCTTTCATTTCACGTGTTGGCTTCAGTATTGCTGAATAAAAGGAAAATTGTATTTTTTAAACCTTTTTTCCTTTTATTGTAGCGACAATTTATGGAGTTGCAGCTTTCTCTATAGTAATTGGTGTTGTGTTCTTGTCATTGACTTTTATAACAGTGATCCTCGAGTGAGACCCTATGTAGCAGAACGTCTGCTTGTCCTCACTTTCACCTCTCTAGTTTGGAACAATATTTTTGTGCATATTTTAGGAATCTGTTTCAGTGCCGGTTCACACTGATGCGGTGCAACATTCGCAGTGAATTCCTGTGCGTTTCCCCTATCACAATCGCACTCCGTTCATGCGTGCTGCTGCGGGTGTCTATGTTATCGACCCATCCCCCCCCCCCCAAAAAAAATAATTGCAAAACACTGTGCATTTGGATGACCCATGGGTTTAACCACTTCAGCCCCGGAAGAATTTACCCCCTTCCTTACCAGAGCACTTTTTGCAATTCAGCACTGCGATGCTTTAACTGACAATTGCGTGGTCGTGCAACGTGGCTCCCAAACAAAATTTACTTTCTTTTTTTACCACAATTTTTTGCGCTATAAACAAAAATAGAGGGACAATTTTGAAAAATTCTAAATGTTTTACTTTTTGCTATAATAAATATCCCCAAAAATCTATATTAACCACTTAAAGACCGCCTCCTGCACATATACGTCGGCAGAATGGCACGGCTGGGCACATCCACGCACCTGGGACCCGGTCCGAAGCTCCGGGACCGTGGGACTCGCAGACCCGATCGCCGCTAGAGTCCGGCGATGGGTCCCCGGAGCTGAAGAACCGGTAGAGCCGTGTGTAAACATGGCTTTCCCGTTCTTCACTGTGGCGGCATCATCGATTGTGTGATCCCTTTTTATAGGGAGACACAATCGATGTCACACCTACAGCCACACCCCCCTACAGTTGTAAACACACATAAGGGAACACATAACCCCTTCAGCGCCCCCTTGTGGTTAACTCCAAACTGCAAATGTCATTTTCACAATAAACAATTTAAATGCATTTTTTGCTGTGAAAATGACAATTGTCCCAAAAATGTGTCAAAAGTGTCCACCATAATGTCATAGTCCCGAAAAAAATCGCTGATCGCCGCCATTAGTAGTAACTTTTTTTTTTATATAAAAATGTAATAAAAGCATCCCCTATTTTGTAAACGCTATACATTTTGCGCAAACCAACCGATAAACGCTTATTGCAATTTTTTTTTTACCAAAAACAGGTAGAAGAATACGTATCTGCCTAAACTGAGGAAAAAAATATTATTTTTATATTTTTGGGGGATATTTATTATAGCAACACTTAAAAAATATTTAAGTTTTAAGTGGTTAAAAAAAAATAAAAAATTCCTCGGTTTAGGCTGATACATATTATTCTTATTTTTGGTAAAAAATCGCAATAATTGTTTATTAATTGATTTTGCGCAAAAGTTATAGCGTCTACAAAATAGGGTATTTTTTTTTATTTTTATTTTTTATTTTTATTTTTTATTTTTTTTTATTTTTTTTTATACTAGCAATGGCCGCGATCTGTTTTTTTTTATTTTTGTGACTGTGACATTGCGACGGACACTTTTGACACATTTTTGGGACCGTTTACATTTATACAGCGATTAGTGCTATAAAACTGCACTGATTAATGTATAAACGTGACTGGCTGGGAATGGGTTAACACTAGGGATGCTGAATGGGTTAAATATGTTCCCTAATGTGTGATTCTAACTTTAGGGGGAGGGGACTCACAAGGGGAGGAGACCGATATGTGTTCCTCTGCACTGGGAACACGCATCGCTCTCCTCACCTGACAAGACCTGGATCTGTGTGTTTACACACACAGATCCACAGTCCTGCCGTGATTGCGGACATTGCCCCCAAGACGGCCGGGAAGCCCAGGACGTCATATGACGTCCACCCAGGATGGGACATCCCATCTGTGGACGTCATATGTCTATGGGCGGTAAGGAAGTGGTTAAACATCCATGCGCTCCGATTCCAGTGCAGTAAAAAAGGTGTATGCACATTTTTCTCGCATGTACGATGCGTTTTGAGCTATACAAAATGGGCTCTAATCACACTGCAAAGAATCGCATGCTAGTTCAACAGAAATTCAGTGCAGTTCCTCACATTGCATCAGGGTGAACCAGCACTCATTCTCAATGGAGTAAGCTTATGCTAACTTATGATGGATGGCCATAAACTTTGTGCGGATGAGATGTGCATGCACATTGCCACCAGTTTTCTTTTAAATATAGAATAGTTGGTGCACATAAATGCTTAGTTCATGGGTCCTCAAACTACGGCCCTCCAGCTGTTCAGGAACTACAATTCCCATCATGCCCTAGTCATGTCTGTGAATGTCAGAGATTTACAATGCCTCATGGGACTTGTAGTTCCGCAACAGCTGGAGGGCCGTAGTTTGAGAATCCCTGGCTTAGTTGTTGTAAACCCTTAGATATACCCAGTGAAGGGACTATTTCAGGTGATCCAGAGATAAAACCAATCCTACATACAGTGCGTTGAAAAAGTATTCGTACCCCTTGACATTTTCTACATTTTGTTCTGTTATAACCCTAAATGTATTTTAGGTGAAGGACCAACACAAAGTGGCACATAATTGTGAAGCGGAAAATGTATAAATGTGTGTGTTTTTATTTATATATATATATATATATATATATATATATATATATATATATATATATATATATATATATATATAGTGTGAAAAGCTTGCCGTGTATTTTGTGTTCAGCCCACTTTACTCTGATACCCCTAAGGCCCCTTTCACACCTGCGGACCGTATGTCCACTTTTTCATCCATCCGTTTGCGGATGAAAAAGGGACACACATTGATCCCTATGAGATTGCGGGTGCCAGCGGATGAACATCTGAACTTTATGGAAGATTGACCAGAAGAAAAACTGGTGCAAGCCGTATGAAGTCCTGCTCTGGTCAGATTAGACGAAAATTGAACTTTTTGGCATAAAAGTAAAACGCTATGTGTGACGGAAAACTAACTGCACATCACCCTGAACACACCACCCCCACTGTGAAACATGGTGGTGGCAGCATCATGTTGTGGGGATGTTTTTCTTCAGCAGGGACAGGGAAGCTGGTCAGAGTTGATGGGAAAATGGATGAAGCCAAATACAGGGTCATTTTGGGAGAAAACCTGTTAAGAGTCTGCAAGAGACTTGAGACTGGGCAGAGTTTCACCTTCCAGCAGGACAACGACCCTAAACATACAGCCAGAGCAACAATGGAATGATTTAGATCAAAGCATATTCATGTGTTGGAATGAATGCACACCACACTTTTTTTTTTTTTCAAGATATTTATTTGTAACACGTTTTTAGGAAATGTATAATTTCTTTCTCGTACATCACGGGACACAGAGCAGCATATTCATTACTATATGGGTTATATGGAGTACCTTCAGGTGTGGACACTGGCAATCTCAAACAGGAAGTCCCCTCCCTATATAACCCCCTCCCATAGAGGAAGTACCTCAGTTTTTTCGCCAGTGTCTTAGGTGTTGGTCACGGAATAGCTTTGCCTCCACATCCTTGGGATTAAGGCGGGCTAACCGGATCTGTCCAAGGAGCCTCAGTGCCAAAGTGGACAGTACCCGGGCCCCAAACCGTGGGTTTTTGCCTATAATGCTCCTTTCTAGAGGGCTGGACCCTGGGCCCAGGACTTGGAGTTTTCTAAACCAAAAGATCCTGTTTGCCAGGGTGCTGTATAGGTCCAGGACAGCGGCTCCTTCCAGGACCCCAGTGCCTGAAGGTCTACTACGCTACCCACGGAGATGGGAGAAGATTGGACCGTTTTGCAAAACGTCCTGCGGCATGGAGCAGGTAAGAGGGGAGCCTGCGGGACTTTGTTCGACAGCAGGCTCTCCAGGGGAGATCTTAAGGGGGGTAGCCTGAGTATGCTCTGCATTGGCACCATGGTCACTATGTCTGATGGACAGGATGGCCTGAAATGTTCCCCCCCATCACTTGATCCCCCTACCTATCTATGTATGTTTGCTAGCTACCTGCTGCTCGCTGGTTGAAGATCTTTTAAAAAAAAAAAAAAAACAGATCTGTCTCTAGGCTAAAGGGACTCCTTAGGGGCCTGTTTTAGCCTTACCTTGCCGGGATTCAAAATTTGCCGCCTGATGCGTCCTCCAACCTGCATTCCTGGGCTCCAGAGTGCGTCTCCTCCTGGGCTCTCCTCCCCCGACAGTCGCGCGCATGCATATAGAAAATTTTCGTGCCGTTCGGGAGGGGGGGGCGGGGAGCGTGACTGCAGTGTAGAGTGGGCGTGCCTTCAATTGCTGTTATACACAGCAGGCGCGTTCTTAGCTCAGTTCAAAGCTGAGCTGGAGAGAGAGGACGTAGAGCTGGCAGCACAGTGACTCCCGGTGGCGAGAAGGGGTACTACATGCTGGAGTCAGCTCCAATACTTTTTGTTAAGCCAAAATCCCCTTGGCAACAGGTTGAATGCTGGCAAACATGTTGGGGGTGGGGCTGTATGTTGTGAATAATATTATAAAGGAAAACATACTGAGCCCCACCGTTTTCGGGCATTCGTGATCCTATTGTCCCCTAAACCTTATTTTTTTGTACTCCTGGCTATAACAGTCTGTTGTTGTAAGCGGAGTCCCTCGGTTTTGTATTATGGCTTCCAAGGGTTCAGGATCAAAACCTAAAAAAAAAAAAGAAAAAAAAAAGAAAAGGCAAGACAAAGGGGTTCCTCCTCTGGTTCTGATGATATGCCAATACTTTCCCCACAGGTTATTCCTATAGGGGTCACCCTGGATAAGCCATTAAGGGGGTCTGGTGCTGAGGCTGGCCCAGGTCGGCCCAACCCTGTGTTATCACAGAGAAGATGCTAGCCGTCACATTAGGGGGGCTAGAGGAAAAAGTTAACAGCTATGATCGCTAGCTCTTTTTTTCTGGCAAGAAGCAGACTAGATCCCCATCGCCAAAAGGGACAGAATCTAGAGGAAGGATCTACCACTGAAGAATCGTTTTCGGCCTCCCAGACGGAGAGTCTGTGGGTCCAGTCTTTGACAGACATGGTCCGCTCGGCATTTAATTTGCCATTTCCAGAGCCTCAGGTTCCTGCGGTATCCTCTTTGGGTTCTTTTAAAAGCGCCTTTTAGCAACGCAGCTTTTCTGGCCCATCCTCTGTTAGAGGAATTGGTTTTTCCAGGATTGGGACGACCGGACAGAATTTTTTCTGCCGCCTAAAGCTGACGAGAGGGTAGTCTTTATGCACGTCTGCCAGGAAATATTTGTGCTTGCAGGCACTCTTTCCCCTGACCAATTGCTCTTTAAAAGGGGCCCGGATGGCTGTCGGTAGAGCATCGGACTTTTGGTCTGAGGGTCCAGGGTTCAGGTCCCGGTTCGGGCACTGCTTTTCAACTACCCGTGAGGTCCTTGAGGCCACATCTCCCGGAAAGAGCCCGATCTCGTCTGATCTCGGAGGCTAAGCAGGGTCGGGCCTGGTTAGTGCCTGGATGGGAGACCACCTGGAAGGTTTTCTGTTATTTACCCTATGGAAAAGACATTTTTCTAAGAAAGGGGGCGCTCCCAACTGTGGACGCAGCCATCTCATGGGTGAATAAATCATTAACTGGCCTAAGGGGAAACATACAAATGTTTAAGGTCCCGGTCGATAAACGTTTAGAGACATTTTTTCCAGCATCCTTGGCTACAGCCAGCAGTGGCTGCAATTGGAGTTTTGTCAGGCGTTAAAGAACCAGACAAAACAGATGCTTAAGACATCCCTGCCCAATAGGCAGAGGAGTTATTGGATATTCCCAGAGCTCTGTGCTTTGCGGTTATAAAAAGACTCCATCCAGCAGGCGTCTCGTTGTCACTATTTTTAGTGCATATGAGAAGGCTCTTATGGTTGAAGAACTGGGCGGCCGAGCCCCATGTAAAAGACTGCTGGCAGGTTTGCCCTTCCATGGAAAGATCTGGATAAATACATTCAGACTGTTTCAAGTGGCAAAAGTACCCTTTTACCAGTCAAAAGAAGTTCCGGGGTCCTGCGTTTAAAAGGCAGCTCCCCCCTGTTCCAGGGCCCTCAAATTCCAGGCAGTACGGACCTCCTGCGCGATCAAACTTTTAACAATGGATCGCAAGGACAGGCCTCTGGGGATCGATCCCCGACAGAGGGGGTCCGATCATCTGCGGCCGCAGGCTACAGATTAGAATTTCAAAAATTTCCTCCACAAGGAAGGCCTCAATGCGGGCGGCGTTGGATCATCTGCTTTACCAGGGCATAATGGTAGAGGTACCAGCCCAAGAACAGGGGCTAGGTTTCTATTCCAATCTGTTGTCATACCAAGGCCCATCGGCGATGTCAGACCAATTTTGGACCTAAAAGGTTTAAATGCTTACCTAAGGGTTCGCTCTTTCCGGATAGAATCCGTTCGGTCAGCAGCCGCCACACTCCAGAAGGATCTGGCTTCTATAGACATAAAGGATGGTTACCTTCATGTACCAAGTCTTTCAGCCACATCAAATATTTTTTGTTTTTACGCTTCGCAGTGATACAGCGTCACTTCCAATTCGTGGCGCCCCCCTTCGGGCTGGCTACGGCCCCCGGGTATTCACGAAGGTCCTAGCTCCAATTCTAGTCAGTCTAAAGGATCCAAGGGATCTCGGTCCTAGCATACCTGCACGACCTCTTAATCATAGATCACTCGCTTCCTTGGTGGAATGCGTAGTAGCCCTCATGGTTCAGTACCTCGAGAGGTTCGGCTGGGTCCTAAACCGGGGAAAGATCAGCATTTCAACCTACAAAGCAGTTGGAATATCTTGGCATGAGATTAGACACAGAACAGAAGATGGGTGTTCCTGCCCCTGGTAAAGGTCAAGGCTATCAAAAGATTGATTCAGTTGGTTCTAAGCAAAGAGAACCAACTATTCGCCTATGTATGCGATTACTAGGCAAACTAATGGCCATGTTCGAGGCGATACCACACGCTTCCACACTCGTGTCCTACAGACAGCAATTCTAGCAGCTTGGTTCTGCCCAGTGGTCTGGAAGGCTGGAGAGCGGTCTTGAACGGGTTCACTCGCCAAGGAACTTGGGCAGAGGCGGAGAGGCAGCTGCCCATCAAGGTCTGGGAGATTAGAGCGGCTCGGCTAGCCCTCCTGGCATAGACATCCAGATTACAGGGGTCCTCGGTGAGAAGTCATTCAGACAATGCCACAGCGGTGGCATATATTTGAACCACCAAGGGGGAACCAAGAGTCAAGCCACTCAGAGTGAGAGGAGCTTGGTTTTTCGGTGGGCAGAGGTTTATGTACTCTGCATATCGGCGACATTCATTTCCGAGGTGGACAACCTGCAGGCGTACTTCCTAAGTCGCCAAACCCTGTCGCCGGGGGAGTGGTCTCTGCATCCACAAGTTTTTTCAGACAATCTGCCAGAAGTGGGGAGTGCCAGACGTGAAGGTCATGGCATCAGGATTCAACAAGAAGCTAGACAGGTTCATGTCTCGAACGAGGGACCCTATGGCCTGCGAAACCGATGTGTTGGTTTGCCCTTGGCATCAATCATAACTTCTATATGCATTTCCCCCGCTGCAGTTGCTACCCCGCCTGTGGCGCAGGATCATAGCACAGGCCGGTTATCCTGGTAACCCCAGCTTGGTACCGGAGGGCATGGTACTCACTAGTCCTGAAATTGGCAGCGGGAGGCCCTTGG